>CANYBF011548720.1:0-70869 GCA_948192965.1 Dalechampia spathulata | reverse complement strand
TTAGTAATAATATGTTTATTTCTTTCAATATGATTGTAAACTTGTTTATTTTTTAATTATTAATGAAATTTTAATTTATTTTCGTATATATTTAGTTCAATTTTTAGCCCCCCCTTCGTTGAATTTCTGGTTCCGCCACTGCATGTATACATACACGTATACATCCAAACATACATGCACAAACTACCAAAACTCCTAAGGGGTCAAACGCGGATGTAACATTAAAATACTAAGAAATTAGAAGATATGTCATATTTTAAAGTTTCATTTTAAATTCATGTCACTTTAACTTTTGGTTAAAATATTTATCAATTTTTTTTATCAAATTATATTTTTATCCTTAGTTTATATTTTATTTTTTAAATATTTTTTTTCAAATTTTCATTTTTCAAATTATTAATTCTCTTTCCTCTTATTCTCGTTCATGTTTTCTTTTTCTTTTGCTTCTTCTTCCTCCTCCATTGCTTTATTTTCTTCATTTAGATCTGCTATTTTTTCTTGATATGTTATTTTTTTCTTCTTAATCTTCCTATCTTTATGTTTATGTGAAGTTATTTTTTTTTCTTTTCTTCTTATCTTATATTACGTTCTTTTTTTTATTATCTTTTTTTATGTTTTTGTTATTGCAGATATATGTAAATACATATATACTATATATATGATATATAATATATAAATATATATCATATTGTATAATGTACATGATATATAAATATATACCATATTATATGTTATATATAGTAAATAAATATGTATCATATATATTATATATACTATATATATTATATATTATGATATTTATTTATTTATTTATATTTATCATAAAAGAAAATAAATAAAAATATAATAAAAATGAAAAATATAATTAAATTATATAACAAATAATTGAAAAATAAGAATAAAATAAAATAAATTTAAGAAGAAAAAAGGAAGAGAATGAATGAGGATTGGAGAAGAAAAGAAAAAGAAGATAATGATAATAATGTAGAAAAGAGAAAAAAGAAGAAGTAATATATTTAATTAATTTTATAGATTTATGTAATATTAAATAATATTTGTTAATTTTAAATTTATAATATAATAAATTAAAATATAAAATATTTAGTAAAATTACCTATTGATTTTAAGTAATGCAAATATTAAAAACATATTGAGTATGAATATTATTTCAAATTTTAATAATTTAAATTATACGGAGCGAGTATCTAAATTTAATAGTAATTATTTGTTTAAATATCGCCAGTCGTATCGTCCGTCGGGAATTGACCCTCAAAACACTGTAAAAGCCCTAAAACCCTAACCTTTCTTTCTTCTCTCTAAAACCACCATGGCTGAACTTAAGCTCTCTGAAACCCGAGACTTGACCAGAATCGAACGCATTGGAGCCCACTCCCACATTCGAGGTCTCGGCCTCGACTCAGCCCTGGAGGCGCGAGATGTCTCCGAAGGCATGGTAGGGCAAACTTCCGCTCGGAAAGCAGCCGGTGTAATTCTCCAAATGATAAAAGATGGAAAAATTGCAGGTCGAGCTGTGCTTCTAGCTGGACAGCCAGGTACTGGAAAAACTGCTATTGCGATGGGTATGGCTAAATCATTAGGTCTGGAGACCCCCTTTGCTATGATCTCCGCTAGCGAAATTTTTTCTCTGGAAATGTCGAAAACAGAAGCTTTAATGCAAGCGTTTCGAAAAGCGATTGGAGTTAGAATTAAGGAAGAAACTGAGATAATCGAAGGGGAGGTTGTTGAAGTTCAAATTGATAGACCGGCTGTGGCTGGTGCTGCATCCAAGACAGGGAAACTGACGTTGAAAACTACAGAGATGGAAACTGTTTATGATTTGGGTGCTAAGATGATTGAGGCGCTGGGAAAGGAGAAGGTGCAGAGTGGAGATGTGATTGCAATTGATAAGGCGTCTGGGAAAATCACTAAGCTTGGAAGGTCTTTTGCACGATCGAGGGATTATGATGCTATGGGGCCTCAGGTTAAGTTTGTTCAGTGTCCTGACGGTGAGTTGCAGAAGAGGAAAGAGATTGTGCATTGTGTCACACTTCATGAAATCGATGTCATTAATAGCAGGTACCGGGTTTTAGTGCTTATTTGGTGATTATTTGTTGGATTTACATTTGATGCCTTGAATAATTTGATTTATGAGTTGAATTTGTACCTCATTGCATGGAATTCTTAAAGCCGCACAGAGAACTGAAAGCTATGGAACAGTCATGCTCTTCCTTTTCTTGAAATAATGTATGAGATGCTTCTTTTTTTTTTTTTTCTGAATTCGAGGGAAATTCATATTGCCGACTTGATCTTTATATTTGTAGAATGACTTATTGAAGTTGGTTTATAAGCAACTGAATTACAACCTGAGTTTTTCTGAACAACTATTTGGAAGTGCTATAAACTGATTAGATTTAATGCAATGCAAGTAGTATCTCTACATTGGTGATGGAAAGGGGAAAGATAGGGAGAACTTAGAAAGAAAAGCTTTGTAATTCAATAGCTTCTTTCTCCTTTCTGCTGCAATCTCCCCTGTTCTGATCTTTGTCACCCAACCTCAATTTAGGCCACTGATGGATATATCATTGGCATGTTGGGAAGGATTGATAAAGAAAAGTTTTGTTTGAATCACTTCCTCTTTCTGGTACGTTAGCATGCATTTTGAAACTACACCGCCCAAAGAGGATGCTTAAAATCTAAAATTTTTTTCAGGCATATAGATTAAAATTATGTTTCCCGCTTGAGATTCCATTGCTAAATCTCATCTCCTAGCCAACTTCTAAAGTTTGTGTTTGTCAACATGTCAGATTCTGATATTTCTCACATTTTATTACCATTTTATAGAATGTTGTATGTGCACTGCCATGCCCAATGATTTGGGGAATTTGTGTCCATTTCATTCTATCACAGTGCCGATTACTGCATATATAGCAGGCGTAGATACATATATGTACATAACATACTCATAGTGGACTCCGCATTATGATCTGAGGAGATTTGAAGCTTGTTTCTTGCAGAGTGTTTATTCTGTTTTTTGTTTTTGGTTTCCAGAACACAAGGATTTCTAGCTCTCTTCACTGGTGACACTGGTGAAATTCGTGCAGAAGTAAGGGAACAAATTGACACTAAGGTAGCAGAATGGAGAGAGGAAGGAAAAGCAGAGATTGTGCCTGGCGTTCTCTTCATCGATGAAGTTCACATGCTTGACATGGAGTGCTTCTCTTTCTTAAATCGTGCTCTTGAGAATGAGATGGCTCCAATTTTAGTTGTTGCGACCAACAGGGGGATCACTACAATTCGTGGAACAAATTACAAATCTCCACATGGCATTCCCATTGATCTCCTTGATCGGCTACTAATCATCACAACTCAACCTTATACAAAGGATGAAATTCGCAAGATTGTGGACATCAGATGCCAAGAAGAAGATGTGGAGATGTCTGAAGAGGCCAAGTCATTATTAACACACATTGGGGTAGAGACATCATTGCGATATGCCATCCATCTAATCACTGCTGCAGCATTGGCTTGCCAAAGGCGCAAGGGAAAGATTGTAGAGAGCGAGGACATTACTCGAGTTTACTCTCTGTTTTTGGATGTGAAAAGGTCAACACAGTATTTGATGGAGTATCAAAACGAGTACATGTTTAACGAAGCCCTTGGAGGAGATGGTAATGAAGATGACGCCAATGCTATGCTCAGTTGAAGGCAACTTGGGCATGGAATTTTTCGTTGCTGTTCTTCATCCGTAATCTGATGATGGCTAGGCAGCAACTCAAATACTGATAATGTTATTTAGGTTTTATATCACCTCTGCGATGTGCAATGTGCAGTATGGAATTTGTGCTCTTTTTCTTGTCAACGTAAAGCATCAAACGTTTGTTTCGACGACATGCATTTTTTGACCTGTGGATGGCATGCTTCCATGCATTTCCATATATTGGTCCTTATCAAAACCAGTTCCTCTGTTTTTGCTCAAACGAATGGCAATTCTGGTCTTTCTCCAGGGATTTTTATTTTGGATGACGATGGACCTTTTACAAGCTCATAGCTCCATTTGGTTTCGTTGGAACTGTAAGAACGTCGGGTAATTTCTAGAACCTGTCAAAGGTTTCAGTTAACCTGAACAGTCGTAGCTTTCATAGCTCAGTTGGTTAGAGCACCCGTTTAGTAAGCGGGAGGTCTTGAGTTCAACTCTCAATGAAAGCAACGCTTATATTTCATAATATTTTTTAGAACATAAAATCCGAAGCTGTATAGGCTCCATTGATTTCCTAAAATGCTACTTCAAATACAACGGTAATCAACTATATTACATGACAGACTGAGATGCATCAATTATACACAGAAACAATGGAAGAAGCAGCATTCTGCTGTTCTTGCTTCATGCTTATTTCTGCAATAACTTGGCCTTTTTATTCATATAATGTAGCACCAAGTAATTTCTTAGGCAGATGAATTATTCCAAGGCACGGGATCCATTTTTCTAGCATCCTTCCAGGTCTCGCCACTTGAGGTAAACCAGCCCTGCCTGATAATGAGTGTAAGCCCCAGCCACTACCAATACATGGAAGAGCTGGTGACTGTGCCCGGCGATGTCAAATTTTCCGGGCATCCATCGTTCTGGTATCCTAGTGGTGTAAACCAGGGCTCCAATGCCATATAATATTCCCATCAGAACTTCATAGCCTGTTGTGTGGAGCGCCTCAGGCTGGTGCCAGAACAGGATAAGCTTGTGAAGGATTGGAGCTATTCCTGACATTCCCATTCCAGAGAAGAGTGCTGCTCGAATGGGACGGAACTGCGGCGTTTGAAACATTGGCATAAGAGAAAAAAGTACGGTGGTGATCCCCAATATGGTTATGAAACCCAAATAGAGGTTGCAGAAGAAAGGGTCACACATGAAGGAATAGTAAACAGGGGGATAAAAAGAGGTAGATATAAGAGCTGCAATTCCGGCATAGTCGAGCCGGAGCATAATGTAAGACAAGTGTTCTGAATGGCAAGAGAGTAGGTGGCAGGTGCTGCTAGCCAGCAAGCAAAACATGGCCCCGCCTAAGAAAGCGAAAAATGGCCATCGGGTTATTGGCCTCATCATCAATGGTGCAATCAGATTCGCCACATCCTCCTTCATGCTACGCTGTAGTCAAACATTAAACTGCGGTTAGATGCAGAAACGTCCATATCAAACGAAATCATCAACATCTTGATGGTGATGAAGAAAAAGAGCAATACCAAAACGCAGGAGTCTGTGTTGTTGGCACTGGAGAAACGCTCTGGCAAACAATTGTAGAGAAGTTCCATTATATGCCATCCTGAAGGCAGAGTAGTCTTGAAATCCTCCCTAAGTTTATGCATATCAGGCATGGTGGGTAAAGATGGAAGGCATTCATGCAACTTGTACAAATCAGCATTCAACACTTCTGGAAGTTGTAAAGAATGAAGATCAACAACCTTAGGAACCTTCATGCCAGTGTATATGGTCAGGGAAAGAAAAAGGAAGAATCCAATCAAATGCCTGCATTTGCCATAAATACAGTCCTTCATCATTTCAATCAACAATACAACTCAATTCAACTCGACTAAAGCTTTAATGGGTCAGCTATACGAATTCTCTATTCCCAGATGAAATTCTCATTTAAATCTCATGTTGCCAAGTCTAACTGTATTCTCAATTAACAATACAATGAAGAAAAATTTGAACAGCTGATGTATAACCTTCTAATTGTATTCTGTATTCTGCTTATTACAGACACAAATATTAATCGTATGATCAGAAAGAAACAAACATAGATTGTCCTAAACTTGGGCCAATTGCTTGACCTTCCACTGAAACTAACATCAGTTGCACTCAAATAAGAAGATAGAAAGCTTACGTCCAAACATTTAATGTCTCATTATGGATACTGAAAATGCTTAACAGAGTCTGCTTCAAAGGCCAGTCAGCTCGATAATGACCAACGATGAATTCGTTATCCCTCAAATAAGCTGGCAACGAATGATATTCTACTAATTGGTACTTCACTTTCTTCCATAATCTCCTCCCTTTACCAGCCTTGGAAGAGCAGGCTTGATTCATCTCCATTGTTTCTGGTATTAAATTGAATTCTTCACTCTCCATCATCTGTTAAACCAATTAAAATCTATAGCTTTAGAGAATTCTGGCGATGAATGAGACGGCCTGATGAAGAAAAGCTATGATCTTTCATTATTTTCAAGAAACCAACAAGATATAATAAATGTTAGTAACCAAGTTCTGAACCTATCTCATGATTTAGAATTATGGGTAGCAAACGAACCAAAGAAACAAAATTAGAAAAATCAAGAAAATACCTGAAACTGAAGAACCACCAAACTGATAAACAAAACCCAGGTGGGGGATTCTCCAAATACAATGATTTACATATATTATATACAATTCACACTGAAAACTTTGACAAAAGGTTCAATTTCTTCAAAGATAAAATCTTGAACACTAAAAATGCAAACAAATTCAATGCGGGGAATTCTTGATTGCAGACAAGGAGAGAAGGGGAACCAAAAAAAACAAAAAAAAAAAAGAAAGAAACCTGGAGCTAAACGGTGGAGAGCTGATGTGAATATAAAGAAAGAGAGGAGGAGGGGAAGATGCGGAGATGCCAAAGACGTATTCTTAGTTCTGGTTTTTACGATGACAAGAAGCTGTTATATATATATATATATATATATATATATAATTGAAAATGGTGTAAAATATTTTGGCATTATGTTGTGGTTGATCCTTGTCCTTGTATTGCCTTTCCTTCCAAATTTCTTATGAAAAGCTTGCAACTGGAATCGCCATTTGCGACCAGTATTTTAACAGTTGGCTTTATATGAATTCTCTCTTTATTTTTCCATTACCATAATTATAATTATAGATTATATTGTTCGATGATATATTATTTTAATTTTATAATACGTCTTTTGCGAGGAAAGAAAATGACAGGTGGAAGGATATTTGGTGGGAATCTGAATCTCATTTATGACTCTACTTTTATAGCTTGCAAATATGGGTCCAACTAATAAATTTCATTTCATTCAATTTTAAAATATTTAAATTCAAAAAATATTTCATTTGATTTAAAAAATTAAATTTTTTAATTCAAAAATTAAAATAATAAAAGATAAATTAAATTGAAAATTTTGATTTGATCCAAATCTAACCTTCCAACCCAAATCATTTTTTTTTCATTGGAAAAGTCAATTTTATTATTGCATATGATATTTTTACTTCATTTAATTTCTCTTTCAATTTTTTTGAAGTCATTAGATTTTTTTCTTATTTGAAAAGTTCCTTTTTTTTTATCTATTCTTTCTCAAAGAGTGATTACCATAAATTCAATCATATTTATATATTTTAATTATTATTTTCAATGAATCCCCTTTTTCATATTTCAATTGGATTTTTTTTATTATTCTCAAATGAGAAAATTCTTCTTTTTATTATTCTTTACTTATTAGATAACTACTTAATATATACTAATATTTTTTTTATTATTGAAAATGATTCATCTTATTGATGTTGATAAATTTTTATATAAATTTAGTTTAGTTGAATATATAAGATTATAAATATAACAATAATATAATAATATATAATATATAAATATATTTATTTTATATTTATTGATATGTAATTGTTGCTAATTGTTATTATTATTATATAAATAATAATTAATATATATGAAATATTTAGTAAAAAATTAATATTTATTATTATATTATTAATAAATTTTTTAATCTTATTAATTCTCATAAAAAAGATTCTCATTAATTTATTTATCTACGTTTAAAAAAAGTAAAAAAAAAAGGAAGTGGCTAAAGTGTGAAATAAACATAGAAAATGATTGATAAAATAATTTTTAATCATAATTTTCATAACGAGTAGCGGGTTCGATATTAAATTTGTAATTTATAATAAAATATTGATTCTTTGGTTAAGATCTAATTCAATCTTCATAAATCTCTCAAAATAATTTTTTTATGAAGTTATACATATATTTTATCATATGATTATCAATGTATAATGTTATGATTTAAATTTATTTATTTTATATATTTAATATTTAATTTTAATAATTAAATTATTATGAAATGATTATATAATAAATTATTAATAGTTAAAACAGATTATTTCAAATATAAGAAATGTATGATTTTTGGAAAAGTAACATCTTTTTTTTTTAAATAAATCTACTCTATAACTATGAACTATAGAGTACTTTAAGTTTATTTAAAGCATTAATAAATATTAATTTATAATAAAAATTTATTAGATATATAATCATAGATCTTATTTAATAATTTAAGTTCAGTATAATATACATGTGAATTTAAATACGATCATATTTCAAGTCCAAGCTAACATTTATGTATAAAGAGATATTAGATATATAATTATTCATAGAAACTTATTAATATCTTAAATTTTTAAATTAAATAATTTCGTGATAAAGTTTACTATTAATATTAATTAAATGATATTAATTTTAATATAGAACAATAAATTTTCGTCCACTCTCAATATTAATTAGAAATGAAAAGGAAAGAATAGTAAAAAATTACTCTTATATATTAACGATTAAGTAAATTACATCTTTATAAATTATAAATATTTATTCATAATAAAATATATTTAATAAAAATAATAAATAAGAGTAAAGTATAAATTTGTCATTAATATTTGTTATATATATATATATATATATATATATATATATATATATATATATATTTCATGCATACCCCTCATGAAGAAAAACATTTTTAAGATATGAATGGTGAAGTCTTGAATCTAAAATACCTAAGAGCATAAATATGAAAATAATAATTTAAAATTAAATATAATAAATAGTATTTATCTAGTTAAAATCATAGCTGGATAAATATTTTATTGATCGAATAAAATAATCATTCATATTATGAATTTGATAACATATGATAATTTATTTTCTTCCTTAATTTTATAAGCTCAATGAATTATTTGGATATATATTATTTTATTTACATAATTTGTTCTCTTTTTAACATTATTTTGATCCATTAGCACTACAAAAAAGAAGAAGCAAAAGTGACTTTTTGGTCACTTTGTATAACAATTATGGTCCCTCTTGCAAGTGCCTATGATCCTTCCTTATTTCTGTCTTTTCTTCCATTATTTTTTTTTGTATAATCTGAAAATTTTTTCCCCCGATTCACATTCATCATATAAAATTATATATTCATTTACATATTAATTTTTATTAAATATCAAATATTTATTAAATTTATATTAATTAATATATAATTATCATCCATTATTAATATATGAATAATAACTAATTAACATTTCACATTAAATGAAAATCAACATATATCACTATGTTATCAATGATACATAATCTTACATGATGAATCTAAACTATACAAGAATTTCTTTAAATATAAAAATTAATTTTTTCAAATATAAATATAATAAAGATAAATAATAATATAAAATATACAAATATTAAATGTTACAAGTATTGAAAATATGACAATTGCGGAGAGCAAGATAATGGGAAGAAAATTGAATCCCGGACAGCAAAGTTTCACACAAAATATTATGGCAAGCATCATTATTTTCTTTTTCATGTACAGATTTTCTCAGAATCGCCTTGCAATGGCCACACATGCACACTCACACTCACACTCTCACACCAGAATCAAAACCTAAAAAGAAGTAAAGAAAACACAAAGCAACTCACAAGTGTTCTTGTTTCTTTTTCTTTATGAAGAAAGAATCGGCAAAAAAAATTAAATGCAAACTTCAAACTTTCTGATAAATCTTTCAAAAGTGCGTAGACGAGTTGTGTGTTGTCTTCATTTCCTTTGAACAAAACTTGCTTGCATGACATCTTTCATGGATTGTCCCATTAATCACTCTATTCCATGGCAATTTAGCCATGTTCATCTTGATCAGATTGTAGCATCTTCTCACCATATCCTGCACCCAGTTTTCCTTTCATTAACAACACACAGTTTTTCCGCTAGTATGATCATCTTTATAATTATGGCTTACTTTATTTGTTCTGTAATGAAAGCACTCCAATTTTGGGTCATCGATTCTTTGATTAGTTACCCAGATCACTGCAGCTGCTGCTATTGCTGATGGAGTATAATCCAAGAAATTGATATCTGTTGATCAAGCCATGACCGGTTGTGAGAAACGGAAAGAGAGACACTGAGGAGAGAATTGAGTTCTGGAATCTGAATTACCTTTGCAGATACCGATAACAAGTTCAGAGGAACGCGAGAAAACAGAACTGACATTGTGACAATCTGCAGGACCGAGACAGGAAGAATTTTCGATGAAAGAATGGAGAAAATAGAAAGGTGTAATGATGTGTAATCGCCACTTGAGTTTGGCCATAACCAGAAGTTCCATCCTCTGAACTGTTATTGGCTTGAACAAAAATCTTGGTTCTAATATTTGCAAGTCCATAAGAAGTGGGGGGTTTGCTTCCTCCAATTTTGCTGCTACCGATAGACATGCCACTGCTAACAGCTGCATTGGCCATCCTTTCCCCTTCTCCATTAAATCCTGACAACATCAACATTTTAAGGATTGTCAGTAATATTTGTTTTAGGTGGGTCATGATTGATTAAGAAGGTGATGATGAAATAAAGATTCGATTACTGGGAAAGAATGAAATGAGAGGAAACGATCCAAATAGTTGACAGAAAGATACGCTGTTTCAGGGCTAAACTGGTAGTAAGAATGAACCTGCAAGAATCATGCAACAACATTAACCGAAACAGAATTCAGAAAGGGGGAAAAGAAATGAAAAACTCCTGATAGATGCCAAGCAGTAGCAATTAATCACCCACCTTTAATATCCAATTCACTGCATTCTGACGAGCATGGACAAGATCAGAAAGCTCAAGAAGTCGCAGAACTAACTCGGGTTCAAGCATCTGATCAATCTCCGAATCAAAAACACCATCAGAAGAGCTCTCATCCTGAATTGTGAAGCTGGAAGAAGGGCTTTCAACTATACCAAGATCAATATCTGATGAAAACAATTCACCAACTGCTTCATTGCAGTACAAATTAATAGTATCAGAATAATCTGCAGACAAGGACATTGCCGCTCACAGTAAATCAAATGGAAGACCAAAAAATCATGGTTGCTGTATGTTACTTTTGAAGAAATAATTTATTCAATTGTAAAAGTTTCCAGATACCCAATATTTGGATCGCGATGAGGATGATAAACTTCGATGGTTGATACTGACATAACAAATAGTTTACTGTTGAGCATGCTTTTAAGTGAAACTGCATGAAGCTTCGCATGGAAGAGAAGCCAAAATTTGGGTAGGACCGACCTTGGAGTTATGAGATTCCACGAATAAAAGTGCTGTTTCAGGATTTGTCCTGTGGCCTAGGTTAGTTCCTGTCTTATGCGGGTTTTTTATGATTCTGGTTAATTACTTATAATTATAAATTTATTAATAATATAATATCATGTATAAATTTTTATTTAGTTATCATTTTAAATATTAATAATTGTATTTTAATTAACATAAAATTAATAAATATTTAATATTTAATAAAATAAATATGTATGTGTTTTATTAATAAATTTATAATTTTATATAATAAATTAATTTATTCATATTATTATAATATTTTTAAAAGTGTCTTTTGGGCTTAATTTCTCATAGCAAGGTAGAGCCTAAAATGACATACCACAATGGACTTAGATAACCTCCTGGTCCATTTAATTTTGAGATAATTAAAAAAAATATTTATAAAAATAACATATGATTTTAAAATTATTTGAGAAATGACACGTGTTATAGTGTGCATAGCAGGTCATATAAATCATTTATTTTATTTGTTACACGATAGCATGCCATATTAAATGGTGTCTTTTTTAGGTATATATTTTATCAATTAAGGACTTCTATGGAAGGAAAATTAAAGTCCGAGAGAGTTTTGCGTTATAAATTGAAATTGATGGCCTTTACTAAAAAAAAGGGGTGAAAATTGAGGGACTGGAGCTGTAAATAACACAAAGAAATTTGTATCTAAATTGCCAATAATACCCTCTCTAAACCAAGACGTGAAATTCATGTAAATATATACCGCTAAAGATAACGCATGGACGGTATTATTCATAAAGACGAAAAAAATGAATTCTTAAAAAAAATAAAAAAATTTTAAAAAAATCGTATAATATTTTGTCATCATTTTTCTCTGATAAACCATCAAAATTTCATATGGGTGCCAAACATAAAAAAGAATGAATTTTTGTTCTCTAATTAGGATAAAAGATTATATTAAAACAACTAACCTCATGCATATTATTTATACATTAAATAATGGAATACGACACCGTTGCTATAAATCTCCAGTTGTACCAAAATTTTATGCTATACGCATTCAATTAACTCCATTTAAAGTTAATAATAAACTCTTCATTTCCCAACTCTCTTCTCTTTAATGTCCACCTTACTTCTGCTTTGCTGTTAGGTCAATCACTCCACCCTCCATTATTCAATGACCTTATCTATATACATACATTTTAGAATAATAATTCTTTTTTATTACTATAATTTATCATTATTTATTATATTTTTAATTCGATGATTATTATGGATTTTTTTTCTTTCTATAATGTAGTATTTGAAAAGTGACGTAAAATGCCTCTGCAGAACATGGAATCTTCCATCCTTTCTGTCTTTCATCTCCTTCCTCTTCCCCAAACCAACCACCATCAAAGTAAAATGAATGAATGAATGAATAAATAAAATATGCCTTTTTCATGTATCTAATAAATAAAGTCTCTGTTAAATAAATTATATGTAATGTTCTACCCGAATTTTGCTGAAATTTTAACAGAAAATTAATGATATATTAATGAATATATACGTAATTAAATATTAATAATTATTTTAAAACTTATTTTGTATGAATAAATAAAAAAGATAAAATATATTATAAAACATTTTTTGATATTACATTAATAAAGTTGTTAATAATAATAACAATAATAATATTTAAATTAATTATTAAATAAAGGATATTAAAAATAAAAAAATCAAACTCCATTAATTTATTTAAAAATCATTGTATAATATAATTTTAGAAGTTAATAATGTACTTATCACACATATACAGAAAAAGTGGAATAATAGAAAGAAAAAGTCCAATGGTCAGAGGCTCTGCCCTTAGCAAGGACACATGAGTGTGACATAAACAAAGGCAACGGACCCTTGCGCATTATATGACCCTTAATCTACGTCCCAACCCCCAGGTGGTTTTGCAGATTTAACGTCTTCTTTTTTATTATTTTTAATTTTTATATCAATACTTAAATAATTTAATTATTAAATGGCTGGTTAATTAAATAAATACAACTATAATATTTAATAAAAATCGTCATATATTACGAGGAAAGGAAACCACGGGATTACCAATCGATTCAAGGTGATTATTACCAACTTGCGAACACTCTGCTGCGTACAATATATAACCACCCACCACGGCTTCTTCTTACATTACTTCTCCAATTCCATACAACCACCACCCGCCACCGCCACCGCCGCCGTCCTTTATTTCTCACCTTCTTTTCTTCCACCTCCAACGCAAAAGCATTCCTGATTTTTTTCAGCTCTGTTCCTTCAACAGAGAGAAATTCTGAAAACTTCCTGTTCTGTTCTGCTCTCTTTCTTTTAAAAAATTAATTGTTCTTTATCAATCCTCGATTTTCGGTCAATCCCTTAGTCACATCTCTGGATCTCGAACGTGAACCATTCGTCATCAACATTAATTCATTTTCTTCTACCAGTTTTTCCCCTATACATAGAGATGATCTTCGGCCATAACTCTTGAAAATAACTAATACCTGCTTGTTTCCGTTTTCCAGTTTACTTAGTCACAGGCTCTATTTTTGTGGTTCCTTTTCCTCTTCTTTTCTGAAAGATGGGAAATTGTCAAGCTGCAGAAGCAGCAACAGTATTGATTCAACATCCAGGAAACAAGATTGAAAGGATTTACTGGTCTGTTAGTGCTCACCAAATCATGAATTCAAATCCGGGCCATTATGTTGCGCTTGTTGTCGCATCTCCAACCATGAAAACAGAAAATGGTTTGGCATCAAAGCAGCTCAAGCTTCTTCGGCCTGATGATACTCTGCTTATTGGTCAAGTTTATCGACTCATCAGTTTCGAAGGTAGATTAGCTTACAACTGATTGATCAATTCTCATCTGGGTTTCGTTCATAGCTTATATTCTTGCCTAAACATATACATGCGTATAATTCTTGCAGATGTATTGAAAGAATTTGCTTCCAAGAAATGTGTTAAACTTGGAAAACTGTTGAAGGAGAGGGGAGGACTTGGGCTCGGACTTGGGGTTGAAATGAAGAAGAAAAGAGAATCAGGTGGACTAAGCTTCAATCAGAATCAAAATTCCATCTCAAAATCTGAAAACTGCAGCTCTAATCTTAAGGTAACAGAAACCTGAACTTTCCTTACAAAGTCTCAACTGTTTCTTGATTTTACCAGCAGATAATACTATCTTCCACAAATTCAAAAATGAAAATTTGGAAGGAAGTGACCCAAAACAAGGAATTTTTTTGCACAGGGTGCTTAAAAGTTTTCTTTATGTTTTCAATGGATAAACCTTGACAAGAAATTATACTAGTTTCTGGTCTGGGAAGAATCTGAAACTTTTGTTTAGAACCGCAGATCTCGAGGTATAGATTTCATGATAAATCTTGGATTACTTTTGAGTTTTAATGATAAAAATCCAACTCTTTTCATTGATATATGTGAGATCTTGTTCTTATCGTTAAACAATGTACTAATTTTTAATGATTCATCATTAATGATTTCTAATCATCGTTTAGTGATCTGTAATCATCTTGTTTGTGATTTGCAATAATTTCAACCCACTTTACAGCCTAGCAAGAGCTTACATGATAAGTTTGATCAGTGAGAGATCACATTATTGCACACGCATGACCAAGTACAATCAATTTGCCAGTAGTTAAAAGTCTGTCGTTTATTCGTCCCATTCATATAAACCTTTGCTTTCATGGCTTCCCTGAAGCAAAAGGATGGCATTACTTCTGAAATATGCTTCCATGTCTATTCTCATTTACTGTTCTGCATAAATATCAGTATCTTTACTATGCAGAGTGAAATAACTTGAAGCTCTCTTTTGAAAAGCTGAACGTTTCTGCTCTTGAAACCAACTCTGGAAAATCTTATTATGAATTAGATTGGAAATTAAGCACGCCATTAATGGGGTGGTTACAAGATTTCCATCTGGGTACTCTTGCTTTAATTCAGAGTAACAATAATGCACGGTTGTAATAAAAGAGGAGAGACCTGCTGATGAATTAGATTGGGTTCAAGTTGCACTTTCAGATGATAAAAGAGAAACCCAAAAAATTTAAAACATTAAAATGTTGCATGTAAATCTGTGTCGTCACTATCTCATGGCGCATGTGTGTTTATTATATTATTATGCATCTTTTTGGTTTCATCTTTTGCAGCAGGTGGAGCAGGAGGTTAACCGATTAGGAAGCAATCGTGGGTGCAGCAGTAGCAGCAGCAGCAGCAGCAGAGGCGGAGGAGGAAGGCACTACGGTGGTGGCGGTGGTGGTGGGGGACAGTGGAAACCAGCCTTGCAGAGCATTTCAGAGATTGGGACTTGAACAAAGAAAAAAAGGAACTGCTAGTATGTTACCATGTCCTGTACTTGTGCTAATCGGAATAAAACCAACCAGAAGAAATCGGCCATCCTTTTCCCCTCCTTTCAATACGTTTTTCTTTTTAATTATCTGTGTTTTCTTCTTCCTTCCTGCCTTTGTCTCGTACTTCTTGTTGGGAACATGCATGCACGTTGTAGTCAGCTTTCACTGGGACTTAAGCTAGCTAGGGTTCGTACATTTTATGTAACTTATATCATATAACTTATATAATATGATTTTAAGTTGACCCATTTCCTTAATCCTGACTTATTACATCTGTTATCATCACCTCTTTTGTATATGTATATTTTTTCTAGTAAGATAAAAATACCTTTATGAGAACAAATTCACACATAGGAGCAGAAGGGTTTCTGACAACAATGGTGGGTACGTGTGTCTACCGAGGGAGGATGGTGATTCAAGCAAGCTATGGGTTCATAAAAGCTTAGCTTGGAAGGGCCTAATTCTGGCATTGAACTGTGGAGATGGGGAAAGAGATAATAATAATGTCTTTGGTGTATTACAAGTTATCAGATCAGAAGCTTTGAACTTTGGCTAGGAAGAGATGGGGGTAATCGGAGGGCCCACCACCAACCTTCTTTCTTAATTACCACATTCATGGATAAATCATCAATGAGCCTCTCTTTTACTTTTCTTTTCCCTCTTTCTTTCCTCATAAACAAAGATTTTCCATTGGGATAAATCATAAACCTTTTGAGCTTCACATCATTGACAGGATTAATGCTGTGAAATTAAATATTAATTTTTTTTATAAATTAATTCTAAATAAAAAGCATTAAATGATAGAATTTTATATTAAATAATTAACCGTTAAATCGTTAATGATCTTATAGTATATTCTTAAGAAGCTTGAAAAATTTATATTCAAATTAAAGATGATAATTTTTTATATGATCCATGGACCTAACATTAACATGACATGAAAATAATGAGTTTAGATTTATATCATAATTTGTTATTGATATCATCATATTATGAATTAAATCATTAATACATTTAAAATATAATTTCTAAATCAAGTCATGTAATTCATGTTTGTGAAGTTTGATTTATTAATTTTTTTAAAAATTATATTATTTTAGTTTTTTTATGAATTAATTATATCATTTTGTATATTATTTGAATCATTTTATATTAAAAATATCAAATTATTTTATATAACATGTGAATTAATCATATTATATTATTAATATCAAATTCGAATCAAGTTAGATTCAAAATTTTAAAATAATTAATATTTCAAATTAAATTCAGATGGATTATAAATTTATTATATTTATAAATTACGATAGCTTATTAACCCAAATCACTATTGGAACCTGGTGGTCACAAACACAAATAGCTAAAAAGCTAAGGTCTAAATGTAATAAAATAGATAATATTCAACATATTGATAAAATTAAAAACACTATATTGATAAGAAAAATAATTATAGTATCATGACACTCACGACTACATTTATATGCAATCCAATAGAAACGATCCTAATCTATGATCATATCATTATACATGTAATAGTTTGAAGCAACATTGCAATAATCAAATATTACATAACAGATAAAGATCACAACCTCAAAGAGGTGCTGTTTTGGATAGACACAATTTAAAAATATTTTTATTTGCTCCAAAGAAAATAAATTAGAAAAAAAAAAAAAGACAAGATTTTTATTGATCTTTGGACATGTGGTAAAAGGGCAAAAAGGTCGAATTGACGTATATAAATAATGTCCACAACTTAGCCTACAAACGTTAGTGCTGCCACCACTATATATATATATATATATATATATGTGTGTGTGTGTGTGTATATATCGAAGATTACTACCACCACAGTAAATTACTGTTTCCTTAAATCTGATTAACGATCCTTAATCAACTTGATTCTGATTAATTATACCCTCCACTACTAGTTTATTATGATAATGTTCTTATTCCCCATGTTTGGACTTATCTTTGCATGTTCCATTCTCATTCATTTAAGCTATTCACACTTATTCTTTTCATCCAACTTTCTATAACATAAAATCAGATAATTTTGATTAAATTTTGTAATAAAATTTGATTTAATATTGCAATTAAATATCAAAAATATTATTTTTAAAATAAGAAATGATATTGATTTATTTGTTTACATCATTAATTATGGAAGAATCCATTGATCCATGTTCATATCGATTTTGATATTATTAAATTTTAATAATTTTTTAAAATATTTAATATTCTTTCATTTTTATTACTTTTTTGAAAATTAAAATATTATCTTATTCTATATTAATATTGATTTCATGAGTTTTTTAAAAAAATTTCATATTATCAAATTTTTATAACTAATTAATGTCAAAAATATAAACACTCTAATTTTATAATATACTTGACATATATGAAAATATATAATATTTGATTATAATTTGATATATTTACAAATTATACCCACCATAATTTCAATTTATAATTTGCACCCATCGACAGCAGGGGAAACAAAAAGACAAAAAAAAAAAAGGCAAAAAGTGCTAAGCTACTCATCAATCATTAGAAAAGTGTGGATTCACTTGCTAATATTATATTACAAATCGAAAAAAACAAAAATAAATAAAAATAAATAAATATAAGAGAAAATTATTGATGGAAAATCCAGTAGGTGATGAGTTTGCTAATAACAGGTTATTATTAGTTGAACTTATCGTCATTAATCCTCTAATGCAGTGATTAGTGATTGGACATAAAATAATTTTAACCCCTTCATAATTACCATCATGAATTTTATAAAATTCCAATTTCAATCTTTCAAAAATACAAAATTATGTTACGACCCCTAATTTTAAAAGTATTTTTCATTGAAGTTCCTGATTTATATTTTATATAATCAAAATTTGTAGTTAGTATTAGTATTAGTAATCCCTGTTTTGGATTAAATTGAACAAACTTAATAATTAATGAACGCTTTTGATTTTTTTAAAATTATAAAAATAATGGATTTATAAATATATTTACAAAAATAATGAAAGATTCAATACATGTTTAATATAGACTTAATATGAAAAATGTTATTTTTATATTAAAAGTGATATGATATTATTATAAAACAAAAATTAAAACTATGATTTGAATATTTATCCTATGAATTTTAATTAAAAAACACTTTAATATTTGGGAAATTTTTAAAAATGTTTAAAAAATTGAAAGATTTTATGAAAAAGTCACATTTTTTAAATTTATAAAAAATGATTTTTAAAAAATACATATATTTATTTCAGGTTATATAAAATTTTATTATAAATATTATTATTTTTATAAAAATATTATTTCTATAAAATATTTAAAAATCCTTGGATATTATTATAAAATACTATTTTTATACTTATCCCTTAACATTTTGGTCTGGACATGAAATTAAGCAACAAATGGACCCAAAACCTTAGTGGGCTGGATCTTTTGAAACAGAGCCCAAAAAGGTTTTCTTTCTTTTTTCTTTTTTACTAAATTTTTATTTTATTTTACAAATCGAAATAGCGAAAATACCCTCCGTCCTCTTTTCTATTTTTCTCGCGCCTTTTCTCTCCTTCAGCAATGGCCCCTGCAACTGCAAAATTCAGTCGGAGCTCCATTTTCATTTTCCGGATCCTCTTGCTATGTTTGTCTATCTTTTGCTTAGTCGTTTCTGCACATGAACGGTCTTTAGGTAATTCCTATGTTTCTCTCTCTGATTGCTTTTCTTTTTCTTTTTTCCTCCATGTTTTTAGGTTACTAATTTGCATCTCAAAGCAGTATTTCCTAGAATTTGAGACATGTGTTTTGTTTATTTTATTAGGTTTTTTACGTTTGCCTTAAAAAATACCCAACTAAATGTAGTGATTTTATGAGTGGGTTTTGCCAAAGATCAAATTTTCAGTCGGTTTCCCTTTTTCCCCCTTATGTTTTAGAAATTGTAACCAATAGCGTAATTACTTGTCCTAGAGACTATAATCACGCTTAATGACTTAGCTGTATATATGTTTTTTCTGTTTTGTAGTTGTTGGCGAGTCTAGCAAATTGCAGTTATCTCCTAGCTTGCAGGTTGTTAAGTCACCAGGTACTAAGCCTGCCACTTCCGTGCTCTGTGAAAGAGTGCATATTCGTGGATTGCCTAGGTTCAGAAACTTGAAAAAGTTTTCTCATTCCTTAAAGGTGATTTTGTCACATTCAAGTTCAAGCCTTCGCCGGCCAAATCTTGAGGTTTGTTTCCATAGGTGAGTTGTTTTGCAACTTTTGCCAGCCAAAATCCATCTTTAATGACTTGGAGTTCACTCTTATTTTGTCAAAGAATTCAATTGAAAAAGCTAGAACGTCTTGTGGAAACAATTATGATTGTAAAGTGTTTTCTTGATACTTAGGTAGTCATGTTTCTTTGTAGGAATGCTTCCCTTGGGATTGGGATGTGCCCTCCAGGCAAATGGGATAAGGTTGACAAAGGTCCATGGGTTCGAGCCATGTCACCTTTCGACCATAAGACATTAGATGTAAGAGTGGCTGGTTCACCCTTGGAAAACCCTGAACTGTCAATCGAAGAAGGTAATTTTGGTTCGTTTGTGTTAATTAGTCATTACACTAACTTGTGAATTTGACTTTTCTTGATGTTGTTTCTAGTTCAACTTTTGTTATTCCTATGCAGAGTTCTACTTGTATCGTGTGATATTCTTAATCTTAGGTATTGTCATGCTGAGTGTGGCATCCACTTTGAGCAAGTCACTGACTTTTTACTACAGCAGTGCCATGGCAGTTGGGATTATCCTTGTCACGCTGGTGGTCCTTTTTCAGGTGTTGTAGTATTCTTGTCCTTCATTGTTTGCTCGTTAGTAAGAAATTTCACTAAAAGCCTGTAGAATACTAAAATTCATCGAGTTTTAAATAAAGGTTTTGTTACAGTGTGTTAGGCATTTTTTATGATTGCTGTTTGGTTAATGGGTTTCCTTGTTGTTATTGCCAACCTGACTTGAAAGGTTAATATTTTACTCTCCCAGGACTTCTCATATACTTTCAGTTTATTCTCATTCCATACCAGTCTTGCAATCATTGATATGTGGCAATTAAAAAGGAATGTGGATTCTTGACAGGGGATGAAGCTTCTGCCAACTGGTCGAAAGAACTCACTTGCAATTTTTATATACTCATCTCTTGTGGGTACCATTCCTCCCATCTCAGTTAATTTTGGATTTTATGGACCAAACCACGAACTATATAGTTATGCTCATCTCATCGTTATTTTGTTCAGGTGGGCCTGGGATCCTTTCTTCTTCGCTATGTTCCAGGATTACTACGTTCATTGCTTGTGGAGATTGGAATCGGTGAAGACATGTATTATCCTGTAAGTGATAGTTTTCATGTGTGGATGAATAGATGCTTAAGAATAATATACTTTCTGTTCTTTATAGAATTTGCTCAGTACTGCAATTATCCTTAGGTTTATGACTGTCAACTTACGTTTTTGCACTGAAAATTGTTGTTTTGATACAAATAATTATGCTTTAGGTTTTATTTTTGGTCAATATTCTGAGCAGTGAATACTGAAGCTATTTTTTCTTTTCTGAAAGCCTTTTGTAAATTAATGTGCTGAAAGAGAATTGGATAGATGAATTTTTTTTTTAAGAAAATTTATTTTTCCAGAATCGTAACTTCATGAT
This sequence comes from Dalechampia spathulata, assembly GCA_948192965.1. NCBI lineage: Eukaryota > Viridiplantae > Streptophyta > Magnoliopsida > Malpighiales > Euphorbiaceae > Dalechampia > Dalechampia spathulata. Next base: position 49,448 of record CANYBF011548720.1, on the reverse strand, counting down.
TTTTTTGGTTTACAAATACTTGTTGACCTATATGATCTTAAGATTGGAGTAGTTATCCAACTGTTATTTGATGCCTTCGTAGATTTGCCATGAAAATACATTTGTGCTTGTGGTTTTTTCTCCTATGAGTTATCTGTCTTACAACTGCAGTTGGCAATTTTTCTGCTGGCTTTTGTTGTCCTGGCTGGAGCATGGATGGGTTTCTGGGCCGTTCGTAAACTTGTTCTGACAGAAGAAGGTTCAATAGATATAAGTACATCTTATTTTGTTGCCTGGTCCATTCGGATTTTGGGTGTCATCATGATTCTTCAGGTAATCTTGCTTTCTCCTTCTGGATGTTTTAATATATATATATGTTATACAGATTACAAATTTAAATACTTTTTGTAGAGTTCTTTGGATCCGCTGCTGGCAGCTGACGCATTGATATTTGGAATTGTGATCTCATCATTTTTAAGGAGAATTTTCAGATTAAGATTTCTGCGTCGACTATACAAGTAAGTCTGTACAATTCTCTAGGGCTTCATATTGTACTGGAGATAAATATGCATTCATTGCGTTCAAATAGGAGATACATATCCGCCAGGCATTTTAAAACGTCCCTCTTGGGTTGGTCTAATTCCTTTTTCTGTTTGTTAGATCACTTCCAATTCATTCTTCGATTAATAAAATTATTTGCCTAATTAATGTCAGAAATCTGCAGGAAGTTGTTCAAATTCATAAAAAATTTTCAGCTGGGATCTCATGTTGTTCCTGATTTATCGCCATTCGGGAATTCTCATGACGACTATGTGTTGAAGACACCTGAGAACTGGAGTAAGCCCAAGCGATTCACCTTAGCCTCTTGCAGTTCTCCTGTAAAAGGTTTGCCTGATGTTTGCGTTGCTTATCTGCTAAATATCTCCTTTAACATCAAGTTTCTGACTTTCTGTCATTCCTTCAGGTAAAAACAGGACACCGAGGCAACAGCTATCAGATTCAGATGTTTACCCTTCATCCTTCCATGCGACTCCAGAAAGGAGAAAATTTTCAAAAGATGCGTGGGATAAGTTCACAAAAGACTCCACACAAAAAGCCGTGAAAGAACTTGTTTCCTCTCCAGATTTCAGCAAATGGGCGGCTGCCAATGCTGAAAGACTCACCGTAACTCCAAAATCCACCCCCGCTTCTAGTGAGCCACGTCGCAAATGGTTCCTTTGGTTTTGAAAAGTGCTTTGCTCTGCTACCTCAATAACATCCGGCAACAATTTTACGGGAGACATCAGAAGGTACCTATCATGAGCTGCAATGTTGACCCAAGATGCAAGAAGTGCGTATAATTCTGTGGAACTGTACATTAGAATTAGGATCATATGGCGAATTGTTGTATTCTCATTTTTTAAAAAATGTTATATCAGTAGGATCCTGTAGTGCCATTGTTGCTTTTACTGCCTTTTGTCTCTCCCATCAATAGTCTATTTACCGAAGGATATTGCTATGTGAACGCGTGTATTGTTGGTCATGGGAGGAAGGAATTTTGTCAAACAACACTGAATGTTGTTTCGAAATTTATTGGCAAGAAATTGATTGCTTTTGACCTTTTGAAGAGAGCCTCGAAATGATTACCATTTTGGCTTTTGTCCTTCCTATCTTTTCATGTGATTTAATCTAATCTTTCTTTGTGTTGACCTTTAGTGTGTTTATCAGGCCGAGGTCCATGTTAACGTACACTCAGATGTAGCATGTATTATAATTTATAAATAATTATATAGAAAAGCAAGCATTTTTGCGGTTCCAACCTACTTTTAGCATGTTATTCCTGATTCCATAAACATGTAAAGTTATTGCATTTGTCAGCCATTATCGAAATTATTCTATCGTCCATGACTAACAATTAATAATAGCAACTTTATCTCATGATATTTTGAAATATTTAATGTTTTTGGATAATCTTTGATACGTAAAGATCAGATCTCGTTTAGAAAAAGAAATACTGGTGCATGGAGTGGTCTGCGTAGCGCAGCAACTGGGGAGGCTGCGTGGTGTATAAACGTAGGAAGCTTAGCAGTATTTCTCATTGTATAAACCAGAAAGTTCAAAGAAACTGTGTAAAGATTCTTTCATGCCATATTTCTTCCTGAAAAAGATAGTGGATGACATCTTTATCTACTAAAAAGGAAAAGAAAAGAAAAGAAAAGAAAAGAAAAGAAAATAAAGGAAAAGCTTAAACCGCGTTTCATTTTGTTGAGTTGCCTCTCCACTGGAAAGTGTCGGTTTGGAATTCGAATCCCTCTACTCTAAGGAAACCCACTTGCCGCCTCTGAAACATTTCCTATAAAACAACCCTTTTTCTTCCCCTTCTCTGTTTCTCTCCATTCAAACAAGGAAATTAAAGAAACCCGGAAGCAAGAAATGAGTTATTATAATCAGCAGCAACCACCAGTTGCCGTTCCTCCACCTCAAGGTATTTAATTATATGTTCTTGTTGATCTGATGATGTTTTTCTCTTGCATGATCTTACGGTTGCTCGTTTTTCTTTCTTTCTTTCCTTTGTGTTTGGAAATGTATAGGGTATCCTCCAAAAGATGCTTATCCACCACCAAGCTACCCAGTTCAAGGTTATCCTCAAGCCTATCCTCCTCCTCAAGGGTATCCCGGAGGGTATCCCCAGCAGCCTCCTCGGCAGGAGACTGGTTTTCTTGAAGGATGGTATGTCATGTCATGTACCCTTTTCTCTCTCTACCTCCGATATCCTATTCATTTCTGCTGACACAACTTCCCGACCTCTACAATCATATATGCATCGACGCCTGTTAAACATTCTCTTCCTCCTCCAAGTTTGAAACTTTATTGATCTGATCGCATTAATACATCTAGACAAGTTTTTACGTATTTAAAACTATGGAATGAACAATTCTAATGTTAATTTTATTCTTATCCATATGTTGCAGCTTAGCGGCACTATGCTGTTGTTGCCTGTTGGATGCTTGCTTCTGATTGACGATCACCTGACTCCGTGCTTCTGTGTCTGCCATAACACTTTCCTTCCATCATCTGTCATCAACGGTTCCTGATTTCCTTTAGCAGATATCTGGACATGTATTTTGGATCATAGATTTTTAGTACTATATTTTTTTCTGTTGAAGGGTTTTATTTAGCACCTTTTCTTGAATAATTGTAATATTTCCCAGTTGTTTATTTTATTTTTATTTTTATAATTTATTATATTATTTCATATTATACGAATCCCGGATAAAAAGATCAAATAATAAGAACAAGCAATTTGGCTTTTTCCCAGACGTTTCTCCACATTATCATCCATCTGTCGCATTTTAAGAAAGTCGAGTTCGATCCAGAATAATAATATTAATATTAATTTATAAATTATAATACAAAAAAAGTAATTAATAAATATACTGCTAATTATGGAAACTCTATGTGTGTGTGTGTGTGTATACTGCTGTAAATGATGTCCACCTTAGTTTCGTATACAAGCATTAAACCAGTTTCGTATACAAGCATTAAACCAGAAGGAAAAGCTATGGCCAGCTTAAATTTGCGGTCATGGCTTTGTGTAAGAAATCATGCAGAAACCATTCAAGTTACAGCAGCCATGTTGAGATGAAGCCAGACAAGGGTAAGAAGAAGAGCAAAGGGAGTTCAGAAAGGAGGGGGACGGGGAGGGGGAGGGGGAGGGGAAGATGGAAGGAGAAGGTGGTGAGAGGTTGCTTAGAGGACAGACTAATGGTGCAGGCGTTGAGGGCAGTGGAGCGTTATGTCTTGCATGTAAGAAATACATTCATTGCCGTCTTATGTAGCCATTTGGTGCAGTCTCCCTTGCTGAAGGTTTGCTTAATTATAATTCTCTATTAATATATTAATTTAAATTCATTAAAAGGTTTTCGTTTTTTTTAATAATAATATAAATTAAAATTATCGATTCAATTCAATTATTTTATTTATTTGGGTGAATATTGATGAATTTAATAATAAACAAAATTAAATTATAATGAATTTATAGTTTATCTTCCACTAATGGGTGGTTGATTGCTTTGCTGGTCCCATTAAGCTTCATCTTTCACCGTCCGTCAACCATGGTGGCTAGCTGCTAGAAGCCTCTACCAACCCCCTCTCAATGATCACGAACTGTACATTCTTTCCATCCTCTTCCTCTTCCGGCTTTTTCCCATCTTTTTCTTCCAGTTTCTTCTCCAATTCTCTTTCTTTTAAATGGCAACTCCTTGTTCAAGCCACTGCATTCCTCTGCAAAACCACCCGCAACACCAGCTCTCACCTCCTTTCGCCTCCAATATCAAAGGAAATGCCGTAGCAAAATTTCGGTCCCGTCTATCCCACCGGGCCAATTTCCTCTCCTCCTCCTTCTTACCTCTTTCATTTACTAATGGCAAGAACCGAAAGGTTAATTTGGTGAGACGTGGTGTGTATAACGAGGAAGGAGAGGGTTATAATGAAAGTCAGGAGGACAAGCAATTCGTGAAGTGGTTTCGCGAAGCTTGGCCGTACTTATGGGCTCATAGGGGTAGCACTTTCGTCTTTATCATTTCTGCTGAAATTATTTCTAGTGATTTTTTCGATCCAATTTTAAAGGCAACTTCTTTCTCCCGTCATTTCCCCTCTCTTCGTTAATTCTTTCTATTTTTATTCAAAAAATCTTTAACTTTTTAGTATTCAAATAATCAATATGCATATGTAATGCAGGATATAGCATTCCTTCATCACCTTGGAATCAGATTTGTGCTTGTTCCTGGGACCCATGTTCAAATTGACAGCCTTTTAGCTGAGAGAGGTAAGCTTCATTTGATTGATTTTTTTTTTTTTTGCTGTTAAGTACCAAGATTGTATCTTTACAGATTCTTGATTACGAATGATAAAAGCAAGCTTGCCACCTAGTTTGTTAGGGTAGTAATTCTAAGCATTTATATTGCAGGTCATGAAGCTAAGTACGTTGGTCAGTACAGAATAACTGATTCCGAAGCCTTAGCTGCATCGATGGAAGCGGCTGGGAAGATTCGTCTGATGATAGAGGCTAAACTTTCTCCTGGTCCTTCCATTTGCAATATTCGTCGACATGGTGATAGTAGCCGTTGGCATGATGTAGGTGTTAGTGTTGCCAGCGGTAATTTTCTCGCTGCCAAGGTATAGTTTCTTTTAGCTTTTGTTCATTTTCTTTCATTCAATAGCTTTTTGTTTTTTACCTTATTATATATGTCTATTGCGTATACTTCTATAAGTTCGATTGATTTCATCATGAGTTTCTTTCTGATGGGTGTTTTGCAGAGAAGAGGAGTTGTTGAAGGTGTTGATTTTGGAGCAACTGGTGAAGTAAAGAAAGTAGATGTTGGTCGGATGCGTGAAAGGCTTGATGCTGGCTGTACTGTGTTATTGAGTAACCTAGGATATTCCAGCTCTGGTGAAGTTTTAAATTGCAAGTATGGTATTTCTTTCTAATCTTCATTTGGATGAATCTGAATGAGAACTATGCTCCACAATTGTCTTTGACATACTTAGATTGTTGCATAAATTGATTAAAGTTAACTTTTGAATGGATTTACTGAACTGTGTTGATAGCCTGATTGAAGCAACGTGTGCATAAGTGATTGCTTAGTTATCATTTTCTACTGGTGAAAAAAAATTGCATGCATGATGTTTTTGAGATTTTATGCATTGCAGCACATATGAAGTTGCTACAGCATGTGCACTAGCCATTGGCGCAGACAAACTTATTTGCGTCATAGATGGTCCCATTCTGGATGAGAGTGGGCACCTGATCCGTTACTTGGCCATTGAAGAAGCAGATGCACTTATTCGCAAGCGAGCAAAGCAAAGTGAGATAGCTGCTACCTATGTAAAAGCTGTTGGCAAAGAAGATTTCACTTCTGTTGAATTTGATGATCATGTCAGGGCCATGCCTTCATCGCAGAATGGGATGCCTGTGAATGGTGATCCTGTCACAACTTCATCACATAATGGGAAGCCTGTTAATGCTAGGCATAGTTCAATCTTCCACTTCCAGAATGGTGTTGGCTTTGACAATGGAAATGGATTATGGTCTGGGGAACAAGGTTTTGCTATTGGAGGTCATGAACGGCAAAGTCGATTAAATGGTTACCTTTCAGAACTTGCTGCTGCAACTTTTGTGTGTAAAGTAAGTTGTGGTGTGGTTGAACTAATGATGCATTTTAACATTCAAAAACTTTATCAAATCAGTGAGAAATTAGACTTTGATGAAATGTCATAGTATAAAATATCACAACCTTCTTCCTATAGATTGTTATTTTTCTTCATATTCTGCATTTTTCTATATGCATTTTAAGATGGGAAAAGTGGTGAGAGTTGGTGAAGAATTATGCAATCATGGTCCTTTTAAGAATGGATTTTGGAATTTGCTGATACGTAAGAATTCCTAACTGTTAATTATGTTTCTGCTATATTTTCAGGGAGGTGTGCAAAGAGTGCATCTTTTAGATGGCACAATTAGTGGTGTTCTGTTGTTGGAACTGTTCAAAAGAGATGGAATGGGGACAATGGTGGCTAGGTATATGATTATTTGTAACACCATTTTTCTTTGGCTTTCAATATCCAATGTTGATTCATTTTGATCAGATAAAACTGTTTCCAACAGTCATTATCTGAATTGATATTTGCCTGCCCTTTTATGCTGTAAATGATTGCGGCTAACATGTAAAGTCGTTGTAGTCAACAACTAATTATCATTATGGTTTAATTAGCTTGAATTTACTCATTCAATTGATTTTGTTACTTTGGTAGGAGAAGAGTAGCAGCTTCTGTTGAGTTATTAGAGAATTTGAAATGATATGTATTCAGCAGATGAAAATGACGTGCTACTATTTGATTTGATGTGCTGCTACTACTTGAGATAACGTGCTTCACGTCCATTGACTTTTGTTTATGATGTTGTGTGCTTAGTGATGTATATGAAGGAGCCCGGATGGCTAGAGTGACAGATCTCTCTGGAATAAAACAAATCCTACAACCTCTAGAAGATTCTGGAGTATTAGTACGGCGGACTGATCAAGAGGTTGGATCTTTCTATTTTTCTGTTGTTCCATTTCTGATTAGTTGGCATTTGGAATTTGGTGATGAAACATTTCTACAATTGCAAGTACAGGATAGAAAAGGATGATTGAGACTGTCAAAAGGTTTGTCTGTTTTGTAGCATAACTCCTTGTATGTTTCTTTCATGTTTGTAGCTGCTTAAAACATTGGATTCATTCATTGTGATGGAAAGAGAGGGTCAAATTATTGCTTGTGCCGCACTTTTTCCCTTTTTTGAGGAGAAATGTGGAGAGGTTGCTGCTATTGCAGTTTCTCCTGAATGCCGTGGACAAGGACAGGGCGACAAATTGCTTGGTATGTGGCATGTTTTCTTTATTCTGCTTTTCCTGCGCAAGTGAGTTCTATGAAAGTGAACGTGCTTGTGATATTTTAAATTCTTCAGTTTCATACACAATGGCAGCAAGACTAGTGTAATGCTAAAGTTTTGGACCCCTTTTGCTTTAAAAGCATAAGTGGACATTTTGTACTAATATGTTACTAGGAACCACCAGGATAAACAGTAATCATGAACACAAATGTGTGAAACCTTCAAAAGACAGCAGGTTGGTTGATGATGGACTGTGAATTTTCTCTTTGCACGAGTGTTCATTACTGAATACAAGTTCTGAATATATATTCTGAAGCTTACTTGTAGTACACAAATGGAAAGAACACCTTGCAACATCCGAACAGCTTAGCTTTGACCGTAAGAATGGTATATTATTCATGCATCATGAAGTGACAGCAATATTGGAATCTAGAACTATTTAGTACTAGGATTTAGTAATTCAGTTCAAGTGTTGGAGAACCATATTAGGGACATACATATATATATATATATATATATCAGCTGTTTATTCAACTTATTGGTTGTGATTAAACGTATTGCAGACTTCGTTGAGAAGAAGGCATCCTCCCTTGGCTTGGAAATGCTTTTTCTGCTTACAACTCGTACTGCAGATTGGTAAGTTGTCTATGTCACATTCTCGTGAAATGCTTATGGATTATTGAAAAAACCGTTGCCAAAACATGGTATGCAGTGGTGAGTGTAGTTTCAGTATGGTTCGGCTGGAATTCAGCCCATCCTTTAACACCATATGCGCCATTTAAAGTTGCCCAATTTTCTTATCTCGACAGTTTAGGATGTGAAAAACGAAATGGGAATTGAATTTTGTTGAAAAGGGTTAGAAATTCTGAACCAGAAACGGGTTCAGTTTTTCCATCAAACTAGAGATGATTAACTGGGAGAAATTTGTTTTCAGGTTCAAGAGGCGAGGGTTCTCAGAATGTTCAATTGGAATGATACCAGAGAAAAGGAGGCAAATGATCAATCTATCCCGTAATTCAAAGTATTATATGAAGAAGTTGCTACCTAATACAAGCGGTATCACATTTAACCGGGTATAGGTGGCTTTATCTTCCCATTGTAAATGTTGGAGTCCGCGTGGAAGATGCTGCATTTCCCCTTTGATAACGCTAGAGATGTAGACATAAGGGGAAAGAAACAAATGTCGTTCAAATCTTATTCTGTTTGAGCAAATGGTAATGTGGCCGTCTTCCTCACAATATCTCCAATCGGAGCTTGTTTTGCCGATCAGAAACCAGTTTTCATTGTACCCAGACGAGGAACTTTTAAAACTTGTCTGTCTACAATCAGTTTGGTGACAGTTTTCTTTCTCATTTTCGAGAATGACTTGCCAGGTTAGATGAAGAGATAATGTAATTACGAATATTCATAGTTTCATACCATGATCAAACAAATGAAATGAGTTTCTTACCTAAACAGTGAAAATTTCGCAAGATGGTAAGCCATTGACCTCTTTTATTTATCATGAAAATGTTTGCTTGGGGCATGTGTTATCACGAACGGTGTATTGCTGCAAGCAGCAATTCTACAGAATGAAAATCAGCAAACGACGTTGTCCAACTTCTGTAATCGAAAAAGAAACTTGGTGGACTATTAAGTACAATCAGTTGCCCTCAGTTTTGGGAGGACCCTTGTACTTGAAATTGTCAGCGTATGCCTTCACCTGCAAGCAGAAGAGACAAGTTCTCAATGGTAAGAACTACAAAACATCTCGAACTTTTTGGATGTCAGTGGAGATGGAAAAGTGGATAAAATCTACACAGATACTTGTAACTGTGAACTCTCACTTGATGCATCAAGCTAATCATCAGTTCAAATGAAATAAATTCTTCACAAGAAAGATGAAGACCGATCAGGATCTCAGATGCAGATAACATCTCATTAACATGGGGAAAATAATGTGTATAGCCTTCAGTAATTATGCAATTATTATATCTCTAAAAGATTTTCTGTGATGCATGTTGCAGCAATGACAAAAGAACTTCCTAGTTCTTCCACACCCGAAAATTTCATAATTCAGGGAAAAGAAAAACAGCAAAATATGATGAAATTCCAATTGCATGCAATTAATCCACTCAGATCGTGTAGTGTATAGCTTCATATGAAATGGAGACCTACAAGGCTAAGACCAATTAAATCAACATTCCACACAACTTTGAGATAATCATATTTATCATAGTCTCACTTAAAATATAACATGAGATAATATCACAAACATCTCTGGCAAGAAATGGGAATGTGTTATCGTGTATTCAGTTAAAATAGAGAAAAAAGGGAATCTCAAACCTTCAATAGTGGAGTGTGGCGCTTTCTCACCTGCACAAGATTACAAGAGTTGCAATGAAAAGAAGACATTGAACAATACTTTCAGTAATTGCAGGAGGAACGATGGGAGGAAAATCAAGAACTACAGCACAAAGACAATAACTGCCAGTACCACAATATCAATACGTCAACAGTTCTAAATATTACAGTGCTAACTCCCTCTCGCAACATAAACACTCACCTTAACCACTCTCAAAATGAAACATTTCATGGGTCGGAAATAAGCCAGTTTCAACATTACAGAAAAAGATGTTTCATCGAACTTCTTTTTTAACTAGTGTTCCAACAAACTTATTTTCGTAACAAATATGGGAAAATAAACTTGAACATACCACATATTCCCAACCATGTCGCTCAGCAAATTCCTTTGCAGCCTCTTCACTGTCAAAACTGAGTGCAGAATCACCAACATTGGCATATGGGTCCCCTGTGGATGTCCAACCCATCAGTGGATTTTCCCACCTGCATAAACATTATCCGTATAGAGATAATGGTCAATCACAAGATCAGGACAGCAATCCCAATTAACTCATTTAAGAAAAGAAACAATAATCAGAATCTGGTAAAACAGTAAAATAGGATAATTGTAACAAGTTTCCAAGGTTACTCACACATTCATAAACTTCATAGATGGTAAAGAAACTAACTATTCACAGAATACATAATACTCAATGGTGGAATAACAGCAACTTAGCCCTTGTTTGGAATGAAATAATCAAGCCATCTGTTGCATGAATTCACTTCTTCTGGAATGCCTTCTGGCATTTTTTTTTTCTAAAATGAAAGGAGTTGAAAGAAAAGAAGTAAAACAACAATGAACTTTTCTAAAGATGAACGTTCTCCAAATAGAACTGCATTCTTGCAATTTTCAGACGTCCCAAAGGATTTGTTAGGGGCTCAAATTCTCTGATAAAATTGTCTAGGGTGCACCAACTACTTCAACTAAAACGTTCTCTTTCACTTTCCATAAGCATCACAATATATATATATATATATATACATATATATATTATTGATTACCCCTTTGTACACTTTAAACTGTTCACTCCAGAAAAATTTTTTGTTCATGGATAAATGTCTAGTCAGAATATCAAGATAAAATACTCTCTTTTCTCTTCAATAAATGCTTATTCAATTTTGAAGAACCTTAACAATTTGCTCATTAAATATTGTTTCAAGATATTTTAGTAAAACACTAATCTAATAAACGACTTTATTAATATTAGTGAAATAGCCAAAGTACACAATTAAAAATAGACAGCAAGAATAATTAAACAGGTAAAAAATACCACAGTTTATTTAAACTTTGCTGCACCGCATGATGTAAAACTATTTTTATTTGTCAGTCACTTCAGAAAGTGTATAGTTCAATTATTAAAATAACATCCATCAACAGAACCTGGGCATGTCAAGCATTACACAATATGGTATAGCATTGGTACCATAGCAGTATTTAAAGAAAATGAAGAGAAAAGAGAAATACTTCTGTGTTGACATGAAATTGATTTTCCATCTTCCAACTTTACCCGATCCTTGTTGTGTTGCAGTTCTAGCTGGTGAGTAAATTACCACCTGTATAGTATCCACGTTAACAACGAAAGTGAAATGATCAAAAAGAACTTTAAGCATAATAAAACAATAAACTTAATTGATTACAAAATACAAATACTCCAAACCCAAATCAATCAAGCAAACCAATAATGAAATTAAAAACGAAAGTAATAAAAAAATGCATCCATATGATCCTAAAAAATGTGAACATTACAAATTGAGATTACCCTACGGCGAAGATGCTCTTGTGGAATTCCAGAGACCGTACCGATCTCGCCGGGCTTCACCTCGGCCTCCACTAATGCGTCTGTCGCCGCCGAGAACGGCCTCGAAATCGGGCCCATTTTTGCGCCCAAGGCTCGACCATGGCTCCATATCCGTTGCAGAGAGCTTGCCATTATTTTCTTTCGGCAAAGAAACAGACTGATTTTCTTATTTGGGGGAGAGGTGGATGACTAAAATTGTTGATCTGGACCGGGAAAAATTGCACTTATGCCCCCTGTACTTAAAGATATATAAAATAATGCCTCACATAACCTTTAGTTTTGTATGAAAAAAGACGTTCAGGTCCCTAAACTTTACATAATTTAGCAATAGATCCTTAATGATTCACCATTTTTTTAACTAGTATTTTATCTTTTAATAATTATCCACAATAACTTATTCAATAAGTATTTTATCAATAAATAAATACGAAGAAATGAATTTGGTATAATAATAAATTTGGGGCTGTTTTTGAAATTCAAATAAATAAAAAGGGAAACATAAGGGGCTAAAATTAGAAAGCTACAACTTCCTGAGGCACCGAAGGAACCCCAAAAGAAAAGAAGAGGGATTCAATTTTCAATTTTCAATTTTCAATTTTATAGGGTCAAATAGTAATTTCAGAAATATTAATATTGTGGAAATGAAGAAATTTTTACAGAAAAATTAGTAGTTGGTTTCACTGTCCTTTTCTTTTGTAATTCTCTTCTTTCTTTGCAATTTCAAGAATCAGAAACGCAGAATTCGAGAAAGGATAACAATAGAAACTGTGATGATAATTAGTGATCATATAATGAGTTTTATGTGAATTCTCTCCTTTAATTCTCTCTCGCATTTCTCTGCTTACTTCTGGTTGGAGTCATTTTTATCAGGTACAGTTCACGCGCGCTGTCTTCTTTCTCGAACACACACATGGCTTTAGATTTTTTGTTTTTTCATCACAGTCGATTGTCTATTTCTTCTTTAGGAAATGATTATCAGATTGTGTTTTCGTGTTTGAGCTTATTTTCTGCATTTCTTTTTTGGTCTTTTTTTTTGAATTACTTACATAGGAGTTTCTGTTGTTATTTTTTGACAGTTTTTGTGTCATGTGCCGATAGTTTCGATTTGCCCTAATCTGCTTATGAGCCTAATTTATGAGAATTTGTTGTTGAAATTGAGTAAAATATTTAAAATTTGATACTAAATTTATGCAATTTATAGAATTTAATGGTTGAATTTTATCTTATTTTTACTCTCTTGTAAAATTTAATTTTATTTGGTGTTGAGGAATATTCATAGCAGTGAACCTGCTGAAAGTTGGCTAAAGTCAATGGTTTGTGTAGGTAATTCCTGTAAGGTGGAACCTTTTGATGGGTGCTCCTAAGCAAAAGTGGACAGCAGAAGAAGAGGCTGCACTTAAAGCTGGAGTGCTTAAGCATGGGACGGGCAAATGGCGTACGATACTTATGGATCCCGAGTTCAGTACCATCTTGCGGCTACGCTCAAATGTTGATTTGAAGGTACTTATTGTCAAAAGCAACATGTTTGTTGCGAAAGAAGCACATTTTTAATTTTTCAGATTCCTTTATTACTCGGTAAATGCAGAGGGTCAGCTGTGTCTTTTGTCTTTTTTTTCATTTCTTTTCTTTGTTTTGTGCTATGGTGTTGTAATCATTTAGTTTACTTCTTACCAGGATAAATGGAGAAATATAAATGTGACTGCAATATGGGGATCTAGAAAGAAAGCTAAGCTAGCCCTGAAAAATAGTCCACATACTTCTAAACGTGATGAGAATCCTAAAGCCTTGAGCGTTGTAGTTCAGGGAAATCAAGAAGTTGCTGATGCTAAGCCCCTAGCAGTTTCTAATGGAACTCCAAAGAGTGTTGTTTCAAAAGAACTACTTGGAAGGTAACCTTCCATCTGAGATGTCATCGTGTTGCTGTTTTACTTAATGTGGATATATCATTGTCGTGTTACTGTTTTACTTAATGTGGATATATCATTGTAGTGTTGCTGTTTTACTTAATGTGGATGTATCATTGTAGTGTTGCTGTTTTATTTTTTATATCTGAAACAGAATCATGGAGCTGGTTTTCATATCCAGTTTTGTGGTTGTCCCCCATTCATTCAATAACTAAATCGGAAGCATCATAAGAATGAATATTGCTGGGAGTCTTGTTCAATAACCAGTTAATTTTTGGATGCCATTTCAAATTACAATTGTTTTTTTTAATTTGGAACGTGAATAATGTTGTGTTTTACATGAACATGAACAGTTTTGTTGGATAAAATGTTATCTGCTGTCCGTGCACTTTTCCCTCTTTCTGTGGACTTTGACACCCAACTTGGCCATGTCTCCATTTCAGATGACCACAATAATCTGTAAAACCTACTCATTTTTCTGGGACTATCCTTAAACATGCTTGATATAAGGTGCTTGGTGAATTTATTGTTAAACTTGTGCAGAAAATTGCATTTTAGTGACTGAGGTGGTAATAACTGAAAATATAGATTATAACATCTTTAAGTGTCTTGTTCATTTAGGGAAAGGAGGGCTCGATTTTTCAAATCCTGCTTTGGAAAATGTGGTTGAAAATGTTGTTTGTTTATTTCATCTTTTTACTGGAAGCTGTTGTGTTTAGCTTAATGTAATTTACACTAAATTCTTTTGGGACTACTTCTGCGGTTCTAGGTTGGATAATTTAATCTTAGAAGCCATTGCCACGTTAAAGGAGCCAGGTGGTTCTGACAGGGCTTCAATCACTTCTTACATAGAGGTACTTTACCATTCTACTTGTACTTTTGTTCTTTTAATTCATGGAAATGTGTATAAGCCGATTAGTTGCAGTAACTTGTCATTTGCATATTATTGTGAGGATGTTCCTCCATCTTGCTTTCTTGGTACCTTGCTGCTTCCCCTTCCTAGTAGTTGTTTTCAGAATTATTTTGAACTGAGATTTTTCTTCATGATCTAAAATCAACTACATTTATGAGAAACTAGTGCTGTCTGCAGATTTTAAAATAGAATAAACGAAAATGAGGATTGTTGTATCTTTCCTTTCATTTTTTTATCTGCTAATATGGAAATTGTGTTGAAAATGGTTTTAATCTCGATCAGCTCATAAATTTGTAGGAGAAACACTTGACACTCCCAAACCTCAGGAAGCTGTTGGCAGGAAAATTAAAGCTTCTGATAGCAAGTGGAAAATTGATGAAGGTAATCTGATGCCATTGTTTATTATGCTGGAAACGTCTTGAGATCTGGTTCAATTCTTGTGTCGAACTATTAGTGTCCTTGGTAGTCAGTTCAGCTCTCTGAATCCACAGTTTCCTGAAGTATTCTCTTTATTTTCTTGTTTGGTTTACTGTATTTCATTATTTTCTTCACCTGATTTACTAAGTGCAACTCTATCCAGCATAATCATTTTGCTGTGTAGCATAAGACGAATTGTATTTTTGAGTTAAAGTTGAATGAGTTGACATCCACTGCATTTGCAAGAACATCTACTCCTAAATTTTCATGTTTTAAAGTCATTTTAAAAGTTTACTACAAGTTGCAGCACAATATGTTGCTGGGAAAACCTTGTAAAGCGGCATGGTATTGGCTTTTGACAAGGGACTAAGGAATTGTTACTAGCTGCCGTTAATTAATCTTAGACGTTGCTTAAAATTATTCAGATGAAAATAGTGATACGAATGTTAAAATTTCATGTAAACAAAATACCCAGCTAGCATGGTCCCAGTGTTGAAAGCTTTTTCAAAGATTTGTGCAAAATGTGTGTAGGTGACCTCAAAGTTAACATCATTTAAAAATCTTTATAATGGCACCCAATATCTTATTATGATTGTGTATTTGTCATGACAAATTGCAGATAAAGCATAAGTACAGTGTAGCACCCAGTTCAGCAGTTTCTGAAGGACGAAGAAGCCCTCCTCTAAGGCGTTCTGAGGCAAAACAGAAGGATTCTCCAAAATATGAGAAGAGCAACACCAAAATTCTTACCAAGTCCCAGGTTGATCAAGAGCTATCAAAGATCAAGGGCATGACTGCTGCAGAGGCTGCAGCAGCTGCTGCGAAGGCAGTAGCAGAGGCAGAAGCTGCAATTGCAGAAGCTGAAGCAGCAGCAAGGGAGGCTGACGCAGCTGAAGCTGAAGCAGAAGCGGCACAAGTTTTTGCCAAAGCAGCCATAAAGGCGTTCAAGTATAGGACGACACGCCATCTGGTAAACAATGTTCACTCTAACTTTTTTCCTAAAGTCGTGCTTTACTTTAAAATGTAGATAGGTAATGGTTCATTTCCTTTTTCTTTTATGCCAGTCTGCGATGAAAATTCAGGTTTTTTCCAGGATGTTGGAGAGCATGAATAGTTGCTGACATTTTTTGGGTTATGATCTCATAGGGATGTGCTTCTGTTGTCTCTTTTCGTTTTCATATCATTTCATGAGGCAATATGCTCAACTTCATAATATTTTTCCATCAACTTTGTCAATTAAATCCGAACTTAAACCATGGTTGTGTGAAATCATGAAAAGATTGATTCAGCAACAAGCAGATTACTGGAGTAATTATCCATTTTATTTTCTGATTAGAACAATGTGGGTGCAGTTAGTGGTTTGGCTTACCAATTGAATTCATTGCGCATACAGTTTCCTCTCCTGATGCTATCATGTCTTTTAAGGCTATATCCATTATTTGTAAAACAACCTTTTGGCGTATTCTGTCCTGATTATGTTCATCTTTTACATAATTTTACAGATGGCTTGAATTCACCAAAATTGGGCGCAAACATGCATTGGATTCATATCTTGCAGATGCAGCTATATGAAATTCCTACTGTCCATAACTGTAAAAAGTGTTTGTCTTGTAAATTGCGAAAATGCAGTATCCAACTATGAAATTATGTTCTTATGGTTGGGAACATAAAGGCCTTTTTGACTTGGAAACTCTGAAATGAGGTAAAAAGTAGATTTTGATATAAATTATCTGAATTAGGAAGCAGGATTGTCAAAGCGAAATGAATTATTTGCCCAATATTTGTCAGTCCATTGAGTAGAAGAATTATTTTGTGAGTTTGTGGGTGTATGGATTGCTACATTTTACAAGCTTCTCCAGTCTTGGAGTTTATGTTCAAAACAGAAAACCACTTTCATGCAGTTCCAAATGGATTTTCCGGTACCATTGGAATTTTGATGAAGTTGGAGAGGAGATATTTCTGGTGTGTTCCTATGTCTCTTTCTTGCTGACAGATATGGTTGAAGATTCTTGTGCATTTCTCAAGCTTGTTGCTCATCTTGTGCATTTCAAGTGATTGGTAACAGAAAACCATTGACATGTTAAATTATTTCTGCAATACCTTAAGCGTTGGAAAATGACAGTAGACATTTGATTCTTATCACCAAAATCTGAATAGCAACATGGTTTTATAGGCACTGCATTATCCTCCAGGACCTGAAGAATAATCACAATTAAATATTTTGTTCAAAATGTTAATAATTCAAATATCAGAGATTAATTTACCTCATAAAATAAAACACTAAGAACAAAACGTTATTGGGAGATGAATATAATTACGTTTATTATATTTAAATTTGTCCATCTTTTCATAAATCCACAATTTATGGACACATTAACTATACCTTAACTAAAGGACAAAAGGTGATTATTAGAATCCAAAAGAATGAAGGTTACGTCAGATTTGGATGAAGTATTTTGACAGTTATCCTGTAACTGAAAGACTCCTGGATTCACCGACATGGAAGACTTGATTTGAACCTCGAACAACTATGGTTTGGTTAGGACTTCAATTAACCAACCCTTTATAATAATCCGCAGGGATCATAATTTCAATTATTAAAGGATCAATTTCCTATGCAATTATAGATATGCATGTATGATACATATTTTTATATTTTTAATATTGAATCATTACATAAGTTTGAAACTTTTTTTTGAACATCATACAATTCCTGGTTTTGAGGCTAAATTTATCTTATATTTACATTTTTAGGTACAGAAGTTGGGTCATTCTTATGCCCGAGTTGAAAGGTGAAGAATATTTCACCTTTCCTGCTTTCCTTCCAGGCATCCAGTATTTCATCAGCTAATGGCAATTTAGATCCGCCAGAATCATCTGTCTGGTTGATGGGTGCTATAAATTCTACCTCATCCGAGTCTTTCAAGCCTCCATCTATCCGTTCAGCAGATGCTTCATCGTCAGCAAACGTCTCCAAGCTGGTGCTTATGTTATTAGCTATTCCATCCCAGTCATTGCTGTAATTTTGCGGGCAAGAGACTTGGCCTGTATCATTATCACCATTTGTAGTACCAGTTTTACAAACCAGAGACTCCTCATGCGTCTCCAGACCCGTTTCCATACTGCCAGAATCCAAACATGAACCACCCGAGACATCAGGACCTGCGGATTCCAATCTGCCACGTCCATGAAGAAAGCGAAGTGTCCTTGACAAGTTTGCAACTGTGGGTTCTGATGTTATATCTGAATAACGAAGTGCATCTAAAAGGTTCTCGAAACAATTTTCCTCGGTTATTTTATCTCTATTTTTCTGGAAAAGGTCTAACCATTGCCTTTCACTGATTTGAAAAGGGGCAAGAGCCAGGGTGTTGACAAGGATAACAGCTTTCTCATAATTATATTGAAACATGGCTTGAAATACCATTTCTGTAAACAACAAATGGTGAGGAATTTCTCCAGTCTCTAATGCCGCATCAAATGCATGCTCCAGAAGATAACTCTGCATTAAGAACAAAACAAGCAAGCAAATTTCACAATCTACCCATGCATCGAACTTGTGCGTTTATTTAATACTTTATAATGTCAAAAACGTTTTAACACACCTTTCCAGCTCTGGATGCCTCCACGAGTAGTGATGCATGCTTGCTTTGATCCAGTTGATACCCGGTGCACGTCATCTCCTTGTACACAAGCTCAAAGTATTCCCATTGAAGTGCACTGGCAGATGCCTCGAGCATTGCACTATACGTAAATTCATCTGGTACAAGGGAAATACCATCGCCTTTGCCCCTCTTAATTTCCTCGAACAACTCTTTAGCTTCTGAGAACAAATCATTCTGGCCGTAAACTTTGAGCATAATATTTATGGTCCCAATATTAGGGGCACAGTAGGCCTTCATGTATTCAAATATAGAAATACAGTCACTGACATGTCCACCATCCAAAGAAGACATTATTAAGCCAGTGAAAGTAACCTCCAGAGGTTTACAATGACGAAGGTTCTGCATCTTCTTAACCTGCAGGTAAATTTAAGAAATCAAACTTTCTGGAAGAAGGAAACTTAGGATGAGATTTAAAGTAACTTTTCAAGTTGAGGATATCAACAATTTCAAAAACAACAAATAAGAACTAACCTCCAGCATAGCATCTTCCCACCTTCCGTTGTAGCAAAGACAGCAGGCTAATTCATAATACAGACTCCCTGTTCCAACCACTCCTCTTTGTTCCATATCCCTCACTGCTTCCACTGCTTCATTGATATTTCCTTCCTCCCAAAAAGCCCTGACAAGAACTGAAAAGTTGCAACAAGGATAAATTAGACACCAAACAATAATGCCTTCCAAGAAAAAAGTGAAACTAAACTACCTTTATATGTGAGCGCTTTAAGAGATTCTCCACTTCTGGCCATCTTCTTAAATAACTCATGGACAAGGTCATACTTGCCAGAATTCAGCATCACCTTTAAAGAAACACCTCATGTAAGGCTTGAGTACGAAAAGACATTGACAAGAAAGTATAGGTGTACAGACATTTCTAGAGATGTCATGATCTAGAATATATGTAAATTATGTCTATTGATGTTAGATCTAGCAATTACCTCCATTGCCAATCCATATGTAGCCCCGTTAGGCTTAAGACCGCTCTTTCTCAACTGAGCAAAAACCCATGATACACCCTTCCATTGCTGAGTTTGCGTACAAGCATTTAATATCTAGCAAATAAGTTGGAAAAAGGGCAAGCAATCATGCCATCAGTATGCAGGTTAGAGTTGGAGTACCTTGGGCAATTTAAACTAAAAGGTGGTGATGCTTTCTTACAGCGTTATATACAACTATATCCGGTTCAAGTACTGGATCCCAATGCTTGTAGCACATGTTATTGATGCTTTTAGATGGTTTCTGCCTCATGCATTCAACGACCTTAAGCAAGTCTTTTAGACAACCAGCTTGACCAAGAGTAACGGCAATGACATGATATGCAGCCATGTCAGGATATATATTGCGGTCTTCCTGAATGACTTTAGAGTAAGAACTTATCAAAAATGCTAAGCAACGCATGAACCAAATGAAAGGGAATGAATCAAAATATAAGAAGCAATAAAGTCAATATATAATTACAAGCATCGAATTAAATATGCGAAGAGCTTCCTTTGGTCTTCTTTCAATCCTGAGAACTGATAAGAGCTTCGTG
This sequence comes from Dalechampia spathulata, assembly GCA_948192965.1. Taxonomy (NCBI): domain Eukaryota; kingdom Viridiplantae; phylum Streptophyta; class Magnoliopsida; order Malpighiales; family Euphorbiaceae; genus Dalechampia; species Dalechampia spathulata. The sequence goes on along the minus strand of CANYBF011548720.1, from coordinate 29,459 downwards.
TAAACAAACCTACAAAAATAATTTACTTCTCAGTCGCATCTGGCACATACTTTTCAGATGTGCAAACAGATTTTGCAGTTTCTCAAGCAAAAAGAAAGAAATGTCTTAACAGCCAGTCCAGAATTGATTCCATTACAGACGAAAGTCAAGAAACATTCTGAAGCCAGACATTAGCGCAAACTTATACACCAGGTTTCCATTTTCACGGCAGATAACAGCATTCTGAAGACTTATGATTCGATAAAGTTCATAATCACTGGCTAACAAATCCAAAAATTTAAGTATTCTATATCATACTCGAGCTCAAGAAATGTAGATGCAACTCTCAACAGAGTAATAATGGGGACAGAAACTTTCCTTCAGCAAATTTATTTTGCATAGCCTCGAATTGAAATGTTCAAAGTTATCATTGATCAGATCTTGTTGTAACAGATAGATCAAATTAACTTATCAATCGAAATGTTTGAAACAAAACTGAAATCAACAGAGAGAAAAAGGAATCACCTGCTCTTACTATTTCTTCGTTCCCTATCATTATACACCCATTCCACAACAGCCATAGCTTGTTCCCATTTTCCATTATTTCCAAGCCCCTCCACAATCTTCATCAACTGCCCTTCACTAAACTGCAATCCAGACTGCTTCATTATCTTAGCTAACTTCCAATCTCTAACAGTAAAATCTCTTTTACTTAACCTGAATACCAAACAAATAGAACGTTGTGAAATCACCCGAGGTAAAGCCAGACCAAAAACAACAGAGGAAAGAATTCACAGCTTTAGAAATGAACCTATTAACAAGAAATTGGATTTCCTCCTTATCGTTACGTCTCCTCTTAGCTGGGCCATATTGCCATTGATATTGATTTGCGTTACTTAACCAATCATCCCCGTTATCTTCCAATTCAATATCGTCATCCAAAACCCATTTCAATCCATCTTCGAAAATATCTTTTAACTCTCTTAAAGTTTCAGTCTTTAACTCTTCTCCATTAAACTCATGACTTCCACTGGCAATTTCTCTCATCTTAACCCTCTCAATTCTCTCCCATGGCATGCCCACAAGCAATCCACTAGTGATGGACGGTGAGTCACCTTTAATTTCTTTAGTAAAGGTTCTATATTCACGTTTTAAGGTTTGGAAATGTGATTCTTCAGCTAAAGCTTGCTTTTGAGAGGGAGTGAGTTGGGTTTGGGAGAGCTTCGCGAGTTTACGGTTGTGTTTTTGGATTTGCTTCTTTCTGAGACTGCGGATGATTTTGGGTGTCGGGTAAATGCCATGTTTGAGGAGTTTGCGTTTGATGGGTTCGACGTTTGGTTCAAAAGGGGGAGTTGAGGAAACTGACGATGAAGCTGCTTCCATGGATAACTGATAAGAAGGCAAAGGCACAGAGCTGAAGTGGAGTGAGTGGTACGGCAGGTACTTGTGGCTGGTCACCTGGGTTTCGGCCAGGGTTTAAGCCAATTTGTTCGGTAAAGACGCAAAGGCCATTAAAAGATTAACAGTTATTCGGATTATTATTTAATTTCAAATACTAAAAAAATTAAATATATTAAATCTGATATATGTTTATAAATTAAATAATATCCTCCAAAAATAGCTCATATATTTTTATTAATCCATATATTTTCATCCTTCTTATTTATTTTTTAAATTAAAATCATTTATCATAAAAAATGATTTTATAATTAGTTAATTCAATATTACCTAAAGAAAATGAGATTATATTTTCAATTTGAATCAAAAATTAAATCCAACCAAATAATTTAATTCATTTTTTGATTCAAAAAGCATTTAATTTGATTTTGTTTCAAAAATTAAAAAAAATTATTTAAAGTAAAACTGATTTTATTTCTATTCAAAAAATTGAAAATAAAAAAATATAATTTTAAAATTAATTTAGTCATATATATAAAAAAAAGGTAATATATAAAATCAAACAATTTAATATATTTTGGCATGTAAAATAAAAATAATTTAATGATATTGGATGGCAAATGTACATTATGATCCATGTGGAAGTACAGAATATCATTTTCAGTACTGTTTACAATGATTTTCATGGCTGGATTCATGTCTCATGGCCCATTCTCTTAAATCATTTATTACCACATTATATCATAATTAATATCATTATCCTTTGAAAAAATAATTATAAAATGTTTTTTAAATTATCCATTCTATTGAATCAAAAAATTATATTTAATTTTTTTATTCATAAAAACAACAAATTTATTTGAAGAGATCAGAGATAATACGAGTAAGGAGTGATTTTTTATCAAATTTTTAGAAAAAAATATATAACTACGAACATTATAATGCATTGCTTTGATATATATTTTATTTTAAACATATAATTTCATCTAACATAAAAATAAAATATTATTAATATAATTTAATTTTAAAATATAATATTAAAAATTAAAAAAAAAATTATCACCATATTACATTCTAACAATGAAAGATTAGTTACCCCCACGGGTAGGTCAGCGGTAAAGGCTTGAAACGGATGGTATTAGGTTGCGGGTTCGAGTGGTGGGGGAACAACTTGGTTTGTAAGTCCCTAGGGGTAAGGGAGGAGCAACAAGGTTTGTATGTCCTACTGGACTTTGCGCCGGGAGCCAATACTCACACTTATTGACTGAGATCAGACCCGAATTTACCCATTTATAATCCTTGGGGTTGGGTCATAGGTCATAAAAAAAAGATTTTGATTGAATTATTAAATTTAAATTTTCATTATCAAATTTGATTTAATTATTAAATTTTTGCAATATAAATGTTGAAATTTATTGACTTTTATTTAATTATGGTATTTTTGTTTAATTTTGCAAATTTATTGACATTTTTTTAAAAAAAAAGAAGCCTTAAACAGAAACAAATTGGGGGTATATTTTATTTATATGGTGGTATTTTGAAGAAAAGGAAAAATAATAAAAATAGAGTAATAATAACTAGCAAGGGAAACAAATTGTAACCACATTACTTCCGATACTTTCCTTTAAGATAATTGCAAGGAAATAAATTTTAAATAATATAATTTTATCTTTTTATTAAAATAAAATAATAGATTAAATTTTACATCTTTTAAAATTATAAATTTATTAATAATATATATCAATTTTTATTAAATATTAAATATTAATATAATTATTATTTTACTGTTAATTAATAATAATGAATATCAGATACTTATATTATTATTGAATTTTTAATATGAAATGATAAATTATAATCTAATTTTATGATGGGATGGTCGAATTGATTTAAATATGGTCGGATTTAATTATGAATAATCTAATTTTGTTTTACCAAAAATTCATGGCCTTTCTCGAAATGCCAAAAGTTGAAAATTTGTCAAGAATTCATTGGATGCTCAAAGGAAAAAAAAAAACAAGAAGAAGAAAAAATCAAAGAAATAGTAGGAAGGAAGGAAGGAAGGAAGCAAGGAAGAGAAAGAGGAGAAATCCCGAAGTCGTCAAATGATTAGTTCATCACACTGTCACATAACATAATATAACACAAAAACAATGTCTTTCTACACAAATCTTTAAGTTATTAAAGCTTTCTCCTTTTGAAGAAGAAGGCCGCAATCACCCAACAACCGCTTTCAACTCTTTAAGCAATAGGTTATGATTATATATGTGAACAAAGGTTTTCTGGTGTTTTTCCCTCTGGGTCTTGTGTCTTTATCAATTTTCAGACCTTGTTAGATCCCAATTAACTCAGAGATCAACCGCTTAACTTCTCTGTCTTTTTCTCTTTTACCTTCTTTCTAATCCATTCTTGCCTTTTCTTTTGACCTCAGCTTACTTGGTTAGATTTGATGTGATTCTTTGGTATTCAATCGTAAACTGTTTAAGTGAACTTTCGGGTTTTAATTTCTTGGGTTCTCTTTTTTTTTTGTTAAGTTTTGTTTGTTTCTTGAACTCAAAACAGCATCAGCTATTATACCCATGTCTGGAAATTTTGCTTATTCCACGGTTCGGAATTGGTCAGGTAAGTTCTTATCTCTTTGCTTCCTTAGTTATTGTCTGGTTATTTCCGAAGTGTTTGTTCTATTACTGTTGTTTGTAACTGTTTTTTCTTGTCTGAATTTTCGTGAATCGGATCTATTATGATTTTCGCAGTTTAGATTTTCCAGCAGCAATGGTTTTTCCTTTTGTTTTTGAGTTCATGCTCTATTATTCATGAAATTGAAATTTTTTGGTGACTTTTGTTGGGTCGGGTTCAATGGATCTTCTCTATATGTTGCATTTTGTTAATTTGCAGCATTATCTTGGAGGTAAAAAAGAAAAAGAAAAGAGAGAATGAGGATGAGGAACAAATACAGGAAATCAACAACTTTCCCTTGCAATGCAGGGAGCAGATGTTCCATGTCTACTGTTGTCTGGAGCTTGGTGGGGTTTCTGCTTTTCCTTCATTTGTATTCCCTTGTTGGACATAACGGTAGAAAAGGTGGAGAGATTCAATTTCGAGCAACAACACATCGCCCTCTCATCCGTGAACTCGAAGAAGTGGAAGAGGAGAATGTCCAAATTCCTCCACCTAGGGGAAGAAGATCTCCACGTGCAGCGAAAAGGAGACCTAAGAGGACGACCACTTTGATCGATGAATTTCTTGACGAGAATTCCCAACTTAGGAACTTCTTTTTTCCTGGGATGAAAAGTGCTGTAGATCCAATGAATGATGCTCGAAACTATAGTTTCTACTATTATCCAGGGAGAATTTGGTTGGATACTGAGGGAAATCCTATTCAAGCTCACGGAGGAGGTATTCTATATGATGAAAGATCAAGGACCTACTACTGGTATGGAGAGTATAAAGATGGACCTACTTACCATGCTCACAAGAAAGGAGCAGCCCGGGTAAGTTGGTAACTTATGTTATCCCCATCAGTTTTAGATTTAGATTATTGGTCAAGTCTTGCCTTTTACATCTGGAACTAAGTTTATTCACGAATGCCGGAATGTTTTGTTTAGCTAATGTTAGCTTAATCTTAGGCAATAGTTGGCCTTTATACTGTCACGATAAATACCCAAGTCTTAAGCTGCTTTGTTTCTAGATACAAAATTTGGCATCTTAATAAATTAGTTACAAATTCTCTGCTTTTGAGACGTGTTAGCTGATGCATCATGCCATTTTTTGAAGTATGCAAAGTGGATCTTCTCTTAGCTATCCTAGTTCTGGAGCTGGATCTGCGAATGACCACTGCTATGAACCTTGATCAAGTTGAAGTTATTGGAACTTTTGGGAACTCTACCATATTGTGTTATAGGGTGATTAGGCCATTTACTAACTTGGACTTTTGAGATGATATATGTATATATATTGCTTTTTTACTTGGTTTTGCAATCTTGTGCCAGAGGCTAGGTAAGACAGGTTTACATTTATGAAACTGAAATGCGTTTAAGTGGTGAGACGGCTGATGTTCTAGTTACTCTTTCAGATTAGATGGCCTCCTGTCGTCTTGATTGAATATCTTCTACAAATAGGGCTTATAACCTCTGTTTAGTCAGAATGCTATAGTGAGGGTGTTGAAAGTCAGCCATAGCGAGGGGGTGTATTCATAATAATGACCTGATACCATATGCAGTGTTGTTGATGAGCATGTTTAAAGAACACATTTGTATGAAACTTTTGAAAAAACTAATTTGGCAAACATATCTTCCTTCATTTATCTTGCGGTTGCATGTAGAATATGCATCATGTGGTTTTCTTTCATCTGCATTCCAAATGAGCTACTTTACATCATGTTTGTGACGTACGATAATCAAACTAAATGATTCATTTGCAGTTATTATCTCATTAGTCCATTATTTGGTAATGCTTCAAGGACATCCGATATAAAAAACTTGACACTTTTTTTTGTTCAAAGAGTATATTCATCTTTTTGACCTTCAAATTAAGAAATGATATGCAATTTCTTATGCCAACATAGTTTAGAGGGTTTTATTTTGTAGATGCCGATGATTATAGAGAACACATTATGCTGTTGTCTATGGCTTTTCATTAGTGTTCTTTTCTTTATTAGTAAGGAGTTAGGCATGATGGGCCATAAGTTAGGTTTGTTGAGAACCCAATAAGGAAAGGAAGATAGGCCAATTCTTAAAAATCATGCCCAAAATGCATCGTTTCACATCTACTCCTACCATAAAAAAACCGCCTTAATATTGGAGTTTTTAGACATATAATATACTGTTGGAAACCTCTTTGAGTCTAGTTTTTAATAGTATATAACTTGTTTTATTTGGAGGTCATTTGCTTTTAAAGCAATTGGAGCCGAATTTAGAGAGTATATGCTAATTCAATTTGTCTAAGCCCTAATCATGCAATAGTATGTGTGTTTGAGCCTTGAAAAAAATTATTATTATTTGTTATATTTAAAAAATAAATATTTATTTCGAAAATTAAGAATGGCTGAAGAATCTATAGTTGTTTTGTGGCACACATCCCAATGTGACTACATTGGGTGGTGCACATAGGGCCAAAATGCTATGTGTGTGGCATATAACACTATATGTGTGCAAGAAACAGTCACCCACTTCACAGGATGCGTTGTCAAAAAAATCCCTCTCTGACTTCAAGCGGGTGACTCTCAATTGGGCATATTTTCATTGATTTATTTGTTTTCTCAGTACCTCTATATCTTATGTATATATTTTTTATGTATTTGTATCTATATCAATACCTCTCAAGGACCTTAAAGCTAGTCTGAGTCCTCGAAAGGTGTAGCTTTTGTTGTTATTGTGACTAGGCAATGCTTAGAAAAACCTTGTTAACCACAAGATTGCGTAATCCTTCCTCATTGCACAACTCGGCCTGGGATATATGTTCTCATGTTTGTTTTTATACTTAGTGTAGTCGTAAATATTTTTTAGCATGCTTGTCAACATGTTCAAATTGTAAGGCCAATGGATATGGTTTCATGGTCTCACTTACTGTTAATCCGAGAGAAGGATCAAGTCATAGGAAAATGAACAAGAACATCAGAATCTATTAATATACTCATCGTTGCCTTTATTCAAATTCTTAGCTGTTTTGAATATTAATTCAGCTCAATAAAGGGAGACGTGAACCTTGAAGTTCAATGAAAGAGAGAACTTTGATCTCTTCTTTTTGGTTGAATTCTGACTTGTTATTTTTACTTTATTCCTTCATCCTTCTCTTATATAGAGGTAACAAGATGAAGTTATTCAGTTTCCCAAATAGGAATCTATAACTTAGGAATTATTTAAATAAAAAAGATTGCTAAAACGATATGATGCTAATTAGGATACTGCTGCTGTTTTGAATATTACTGCTGTAATTCTATTTTAGAAATGTCATAACACTTTACAAGTATTCCAAAGAAAGACTTTTCCTTATTATGCTTTTATTTAAAGTTTCAAATTCAAGGATTGCTCCAGACTATTTTCCATGTATGATTTTAAAGTTTTGTATCGTTAAAACAACACTAACATCTCTATTCGTAACCGGATATGCTAAAAGAATCATTGGATGTGAAAAGATGTATGGCCTACTTGTGATTACTAAGAAGCACATTATGTTTAATTTAAATACATTTTTGTTTTAAGAAATTAAACATCGCAGTTAGTTATCACATTCTAGCATACATGAAATGTTATTGTTCAGCGATGCTTTTGATCTATCTATTATGCTTCAGAAAATAAGGTTCCACGTTCAGTATAACTTTTACATGTTATTATTGTACATCATGGAATTAATTGAAGTATTCAAAGATTTCATGACATAGATGTGAACCCAGATATACATACGTGAATCCGTTTGTCAGGAGATATATGTGAGAATTTTTACCTTCAGCATGTGTACTATATGATTGTGTTTACTACCTTTATATGTGCTAAGAATAAAGACTCCTCCGCTATATCATGAACTTTGCATGATTATGGCTCCTTAGGGTGGAGTTGAAGCCTGTTGGGTGCAAATATAAATAAATTCAATCCAATCATGTAATTAGCATGAATGCTTAGAATTTCTCGTGCTTCAACTTCTGTCTCATTTTGTCCGACTTCATTCACATTCTTCTGGTTATCATGTCTTAAACTGTTGTTACTTGTTAGCTATCCTATTAATGCACTCATCAGACATTTTGTTGTCAAGCTACCTAAACATGCATCTTATTAGCGTTTATGCACTGTTTATTTCAGGTTGATATCATAGGAGTTGGCTGCTACTCCTCCAAAGACCTCTGGAGATGGAAAAATGAGGGGATTGTTTTGGCAGCAGAAGAAACAAATGAAACCCATGATCTTCACAAATCTAATGTACTCGAGAGACCCAAAGTGATCTACAATGACAGGACAGGGAAGTATGTGATGTGGATGCATATTGATGATGCCAACTACACTAAAGCGGCTGTTGGTATTGCCATTAGTGATTCCCCAACTGGTCCTTTTGATTACCTTCATAGCAAAAGGCCTCATGGATTTGAAAGCAGAGATATGACCGTCTTCAAAGACGATGATGGTGTGGCTTATCTTATATATTCATCTGAGGACAATAGCGAGCTCCACATGGGTCCGCTTACCGAAGACTACCTCGACGTAACACATTTTATGAGAAGGATTCTTGTCGGGCAACACCGGGAAGCTCCAGCTTTGTTCAAGTATCAGGGGACTTATTACATGATCACGTCAGGGTGCACTGGCTGGGCACCAAATGAGGCACTCGCACATGCAGCTGAGTCAATCATGGGGCCATGGGAAACTATGGGAAACCCATGCATTGGAGGGAACAAAATGTTTCGACTTACAACATTTTTTGCACAAAGCACGTTTGTAATTCCTTTGAGAAACATCCCAGGCTCATTCATTTTCATGGCAGATCGGTGGAATCCAGCTGACTTGAGGGATTCAAGATATGTATGGTTACCTTTGATAGTCGGTGGACCTGCCGATCGGCCACTCGAGTTTAACTTCGGATTCCCAGTATGGTCGAGAGTATCAATTTACTGGCACAGAAAATGGAAGCTCCCTTCCTTATGGAAAGGGTTGAAATGACAGGTTTACATCTTTATTTAATGTATAACTGCTTATTCTTTCACTTGTCGGTGTAATCTCCTCCATTTTCTGAGAAGCTATTCCTTGTAGTCATTGTATTTGTGTTTAGGTGATGTTCATATTTAGCCTTTTAGCTTTGAGGAAGGAAGGGTGGGTTGGATATAGCATGCAATAAATATTATCAGACATGAAATTTTGCCAATAACCATACTATCAACTTCCCTTACACATGTCAAGGATTCTAGACCCGTGTACCAATCGATCCGGGCCATCGTTGTCGATGAGAATTCTTTATTTATTTGTATAATAATATTTAGCGAAATATCTAAAATAAGATCATAATGAAACAAAATGTAAAAGAATCGAAAAGAAGTCCATATCAACCACAATTGTGTGTGTGTGTGTATATATATATATGTGTGACTTTTAGCTGGCGACAGTCAATATATAGTAGAAAAGTATGGAAGATATTGTAGAAAATGCCTGAAAGCTTTAAGCTTCAAGCTAAAAGCTTTAAGCTTTAAGCTAAAGAAGAAGATATGGGTCCAATATTACCCACCTTTACAAAAAAAAGAACATGTACCCAAACTGCCGACACAATTAAAGATGACATGCAGGATTTATATATATATATATATATATATATATATTCATTCAAAAATATTTAAATAATAAATGATTTTTTAAAAAGAAAAAGAAAAAAAAAAAAGAGAAATGGCAGTGGAGGCAAGCCAAGCCAAGTCTCATCAAAAGATTAAAGGATATGAACCCTAAAAAGAAGTTCCCACTACAGTTGTTTTTCTTATTTTTCTTCTTTTTATAATATCCCCCGCTCCCTCTGTCCTACCCCAAAAGCACCCACTTCGTCACGTTTATTTATTATACCACCCATCCATCCATATTCTCTTGTGGAGTTGGTGGTGGGAGCCAACCATTTCTCTTACATAACATATATATTCAAATTATGATATGATTATAACCCGTATACTTACAATTTCATACGTATCAATTCATATTTTAATAAAATAATATCGATATCAATAATTTTATATATACGTATGGATGGAAATTGTTTTGAGATATTGTTTTTCACAATGAGATTCCGTAACCATTTGCCGGCCTAAGATTCTAAGGACCTATTTTAGAAAATGACCTCTTCCATATATTAACGATAAGTTAATCAATTGAATTATGGATTATAAAATATACCCATGTTTGCACCTTATTATTATTTTATATGAAAGGTGACATCACCTCTAATATTACATACTACCAAATACATACCAACCCCATTCATATTAATTTGGACTTACATATAATAATAATTATATGGATAATTAACAAATAGACCAACACCAACCATATAATAATAATATACGAGGAAGATATTATTGTCATATACGTGGCTTCTTCTACCTGCTTTTTGTCTTTAATTCTACCCTTAAAAATTGTCATACGTAATGGAGCAGGCCACTAATAACGGTCAAAGTCCAACCCTTAATCATGCAAATTTTCCTCCATTATTTTCAAATTATTATTAATTCGTGGCCTGTTTAATGCTTCTATTATCTTAATTAATTTTATAATATTGTTACTAATTTTATTATTATTATGAAATAACTATTAAATTTACCCTCAACATGAATAATTCCACATTCCCAATAAATTTGACTAAACAAATTCTTCTGACCACTTCAATCAATCACTTTTTTTTGGGTCCTAGAAGTGACCAAATCAACAAGCTTTTTGGAACAAAGAAAAAAGGCATTAAAGCTCATCAAATTCTTTATAATTAAATTATTTTGATATTTAATCCATCCTTATAATTTACTTAATCATTCATTAAAAATCTTTTTTATGAATTTAAATCATCACTTAACATCATATACCCATTTATTAAATAATGAAATATATCAATTTTCATTAAATATTATAATTTATACCTTATTATAATTTTTTAATGTTTGCTAGCTAATTGAAAAAACCTATATTTTTATAATAATTAATTAATTAGAATGCTTCTAATTTTTATTTGAAAAAAGTAATTAAAAAAATGGTTAAGAGGGAAAATTAATTAATATGAAAATTAATTAATTTACTTCAATCCTATTCAAATTAAAGCAAATGCCCTACACCTTTTGCTTCACTTGCCTATCACCACCACCACCCTCCACCTTCACAAACCCATCAATTTGCACGTGCGAATAAACACTTAGCACGTGCCAGTCACCCCACCAAACTTTGATTTTTGAAAATTAGAAAAAAGAACTAGCAAAAAAAAAGAGAAAAAAAAAAACATCAATCAATCATCAAGGTCTCCATGCACTAGCCCACACTACCGGCTGTTCCTTCCAGCAAAGGAATATTCCGGCGTCTCCGGAAGGTGTCATTGACCAACCTTCTTTGTACCTTCTCAAAAGGGCGCGTACATCATCACAAACCTCATCACTGAACGAAACCGGGCTGAACCCACATGCATGCAACCGTGAAGACCACCGTGCCGCCGTTTCCCGTCGTTCAATTGACTCCGATGGTTGACACGCCACCAAGTCAACGATTGCACGTCCAGCACCTCTCTCTAACATCAATCTTTCATTGCTTGTTCTCGAAAAACTTTCTTCTAATGACTCGAAGTAAACCCTAAACCATCTTAAACATTCTTGAAAACCTCTTACAAAATCTAACCCATCAATACCCACATCGAGATCAGCTTCTTCTTCAACAATTGTGATGATTCTTGGTTGTAATCTTCTAAAATTTGATATTATATGATCTCTCCGATTAACGACTGATGTTACCGTGTGCAGAGATCCTACGCAGTTTATGGCTAATGCTTCATCTTCTTTAATGTCTAATTCAGCTAAGTTTAGGTCACATAAGTCACCAGCATGGTGTATAACATTAAATTTAAATGGTACACCCATAAGCCTAGCAAATTTTTCCATCCTGGTTCCAATTTCCTTCATTACTTTTTGAACAGAAGCTAAACCGCCATTACCGCTGCCTCCACCGCTTGATTTTCTAGCCACTATGGTGGTTAGCCTCAAGTGTGGCGTCTCATCAGTGCGAGTTGCAAGGGCTTCAAGCAAAGTCGGCCATTGGGTGCAATATGTGTTACTAATATCAATGATATGCAATTTACTTTCACCTTCAAATGCTTCCATAATTGCACCATTACAAGATACATGACCAAAAGTATTCCAAGGACTAACCTCTTGAAACTTCAATACCATCTTTCTCGTTGATTCAAACGAACAAGTTTTATCCGACGCAGAAGCTAAAGTAAGGTAGCATCGCTCACCGGAATCAGTCATCTTGCTAAACAAAGCTTGCAGAAAATAAGACGCAAGCTTTTGATCTATATCTCCATAAGGCGAACCAAGTTCATTAAGCATCCACATCAACTGCTGAACACGAGCACTATTCTTATCAGCAATAGCACGAGCAGTTTCGAGGAGAACATCGGAAGCCCACTTGCCGGAGAATTCAAAGTTGAGGTCTTGAGAAGGGGAGAAAGAGAAGTGATCAGTGGATTCAAGGGCATGATGGGTAGTGGGGGTGCTAGTGGTAGTATTTGGAGGGGTATTGGTGGTGGTTGTAGTGGTGGTGGTGTGCTGTTGATAAGGATAGTAATGTTTAGAAGAAGACGAAGAGAAGTCTTCTTCATCCATGAAAAAGTTGAAGCATTCTTCGTCTTCTTGCGGATAATGATGATAATGGTTGTTCTGCCTCGAAGATCTTGAGCTACTAGAGGTTCTACTCGTTGAGTTATTGAAAGATTGATCAGATTGCTGTTGTTGTTGAAGACTTACCAACCTAAACAAGGTATCCATCTACCCAATTTCCAAAGACCCACATCAATAGAGATCCCTTTGGATTTGATAAGTATTTTTTTTTTTTAATGTTAGCTTTTCTTTTCTTTCCCTTGAAGAGTAGGAGAGGAGAGGGATGTGTTTTTAACGGTGGAAATTTGTGAATGGAAAGAATGATTAAAGGGTTCCTTGAACTTGAAATTTTTGGGTTTGGGTTTTCTTATTCTTTTAATCTCTTACACTTACCATTAAATATATATATACATATACATGTACATATATTATAGATGGGGAATGAAAGAAGAAGGGAATCTAAGCAATGTTGTTTACTTTTGTAGCAAATGGTAAATGGAAGTGGGGCTTTTTCTTGGTTATCTTTTCAAAGAATTAACTTAGAACATGGAATAAAATGGTTAAGTGCTAAGAAATAGAACTAGTTTTCTGACAAAAAGAGGAACATAAATAAAGAAAAAGAAAAGATAAGAAACAAGGTCAAGATCACCCTATGGTTTGTGGATTAGCTTTTCCTCTTTTCCTTAATTCTTAAGAGAAAAAGATAGGGAAGAACAAAAAAGAATGTTATAGTTATAGGTAATGGTGGGAACAAGCGTGCCAATTGGGTGTAGGAGAGAGATAGAAATGGAAGAATATTAAAGCTGCCGGCGTGCATCACCATCATCAAACCCACCATCCATTTCCCTTTTCTCTCTCTTAATATTTATCTGGATACCATTTATTAATAATTTAAATCATTCTATTTGAATTATAAATTATTGTTATTATTATCATTAAAAATTATATAATTTATAGAGTAATATAGATATATAATTATGTATGCAAGCACGGACAAACTCCTCCAACATGCACACCCACTTTTTTGTTTCTTTTTTTTTTCTTTGCCTTTTCTGTACTACATAACATAAACCCCCATAACATGAAACACACACTTAGTACATACATACATATATATACATATATCTATCTATATATATATATATATAGATATATATAGATAGAATGCCTTATTCTAATACCGATAATATTGTACCCTTCTCCAATTCCTAGGGCATGCTTTCCTTCACTTTTCTTTTGCTTTTTCTTTCTTTTCTTCCACTTTCCACATGACATATATAATACTCCAAGAATTCACCCTATACATGAAAATCCCACTACCACTCCATTCACCCCCCAACAATACCTATATTAGGCCATTTCTCAAGATGGTATTTTTGTGTATAATAGCTACCCCTTCTCTTTCTTCCTCTACTAGCTTCATGTCACCATATATATACACATATATTGCCCTAAATCCTTATAAAAAAACTACCCAACTTGACTACCCACCAAAGAAACTCACTTTAATGTTAATTTTTCCCAATACCCAAGTCGGTTGTTCTATGATTGCTCCACCAAGCACACTACTTGTCCTTTTATTGTCTCGACCTTGTTTGTCCTTATAACTTGAACCTTAATTCTCTCTAGAAACATTATGTGTGTGTGTGTATATATATCGCGGTTGGCCTACAACATCTTTATTTGTTTCTGTGTCAGCTTATTTAAAAACACCACAAAGGCAAAGATCATCAAAGTGATAATAGATTTGATAGTTCATATTAGTAAAGATGTACACTGGTGCAACTTTGGAAGCTTTTCTGGGAAGTACGTATATCAATCCTTTGGCAAAATTAACCCTATATAATCTAGCTACCTATAACCATATATACACATACATATAGATATATGATATGTACTGTTCTTGCATTCTTTTTTTCTTTTCTTGAAAAAATAAAGGTGGGTAGAGGTATAGAGATATTTCGGGTTTGGGAAGTTTATTCTTTAGTGTCCTCGATTTTCTATGATCAATCATTAGTGAAATTCCATGTGTGGATTCTCTGTCCCTTTGGGGCTGTGGAGGTTTCTCTGGTTCTTGGGGAAGCATCATTGCTCGCTGGAAGTTGCAGCCATGATCATCATCATCATAATAGTAATGGGTTAGCTCAGATTCATTTCCTAGTGCATGCATATCCAACGGTCGTCGAGTGTTCACCGGAAAGTGGCTCTTACAGAGACTCTGTTCTATCAAATTCAACCCTATCTGTGGAGAATAAGTGGGATATGCATGAAAGGTCTTCTATTTGAATTACCGTTCTCGTTTATTCATCATATCTACTATTTTAAAATAAATCAATAAATTTTGCTCTTCAAAATGATTATTTGTATGAACAATAATATATCCTTCTTAGAATATAAATTATGTGAATATATCTCGATTAATAATAAATATTGATTTATTTAATTATAGTTATTATTACATAAATCTTTATTAGTTTATAAATAATAAATTAATATATGATGCATTAGTATATTACTAATATGTAGAGAACAAGTGGGACAAAAGCTGTGAAAGCTCCATTATAGAGATGTTTCACGCAGGGACCCTTATAATATATATATATATATATATAGTATAAATAAAACATTAATTTAAATTTATTATATGAATTATGAGATATTAAAATAATTCATAAAAGCTTGATTTCTTCGTTTTTAAGGGAAAAGGTCTCGTAAAGAAATAGTCAATGCAGCATTGGAAGGCTTTTGCTGACGTGCCATGATGGCTTTGGGACCCATTCTAAGTTTCATCTAATTCCTCAAATCTGTTTTATGCATTGATAAGCTTTAAGCTTATCATTTACAACCTTTAATAATTTATTTAATTAGATTTGAGTTTGATTTAAACCCCATTTAAATTAATCAAATTTATGAACTAATTTATTTGCAAAAAATTTTAGTTTTTTTTATTGAAATAAATAAATTATATCAATTAATTCTAAGATTCAATTAAGAAAAAAAGTATAAATCTAGTGCATGAATTTTTCAATTTTTTTTATTTTAATATCAAAATTTTCTTTGATCCATAAATTTGATGATAATTTTGTGTTTTAGTCAATTTTTTATGGTCTATATTCTAATTTATTTGTTTATTTAGTTGACTCCAATAAAAATTTTAGTAATTAATAGGTGATTTACTGAATATTCAATTTAATTATCATTTATAATAAAAGAAATATATGGTAAAAAAACCTGATCAATGCAGAATATATAATTCAGTTATTTAATTGATTTAAAAATTCAAATACCAAAATGAAAAAATGAAAATTTCAGACAATACATTTGTAATATTTTTCTTGGGAAAAATGTAATAAAACGAGTTGTATTTGAACACAGGATTTTTAGACAATTATGAGAAAAGTATTGTGCTTCTGTAAAGTATTGTGAAAAAAATTGAAAAAGGAAAAATCTAATATACATTTAAGTTTAATATGAAAAAAAATGGAAAAAAAGGTAAAAATCCGTATTTTTATAAAAATATATTTTTAAAAAAAAATCTGTTATTTTCATAATTATCCAAAAATCGAATGAGTTAAAAGTTGAAAGCTGCTAAAAATGGATTTGCAAACTGTCCAACATAAGCGATTCCGACTCATGGACCTGACTTGGTGGTAATCGCCTTGTTTGTTAACAGCCTAAACTTTGTTATTAAACATGTTTGTCTGTCTGAATTACAAACTTATGACTGTATGAATTAGATTAAATTATTACATTTGTAAGTATTTAGATATCATATTGTCATAGTAAAATCCCCTTTGTCCCTCAATTGAATGAAACCAATTTCCTGAGTCATCGCATAGGCAAGAAGATAAGGATGATTAGATTTTCTTGACTGGTTGATGAGAGTATAGTTTGCAATTTTAATGATTAATGTATTGGTAACATGCATGTTAGACTTTCTTCAAGAACTGCGAAGGGCTGCTTCTTTTTCTTCAAGAAAGGGAAGAGATTGCCAATCACATGGCAGAAGAGTGGCAGGGCATGCCTATTCTGATATCTATAAGATGTTTGGAAAGGAATTAATGGACTGCCCAAATGTCAACTCACAGCCACTGGCTCTTTTGCTCTTCTTACGAATTGGAGCAACCATGATAATCACTGACAATTTAGAAAGCAGTGGAAACTGTAACCACAGCGAACACCATAAACTTAGCAACGCCTTGTGAATCGGATATAGAGAAACCTAATTGGTAGTCTCTTGCACCATATCAGCGCTCCTTTTGTTTAATGCATTTCATTCACATCTAATAACCCAATAATCTATGCATAAATCAGACCGCTCCTTAATCCTATCCACAACCCATGTCTTGGGATATTCTTGATTTCTTCCGCCAATTACTTGATACATGTATGCTTGAATAGCTGAATCAAGCAAATGTGGGATGCTCGATGCTTTCTAATCAAGTGTTTGGTATTAGGAGTAGGAGTGCATTTCTCAAGACAGTCACAGATGAAAGCCTGTTAAATTCTATTATGGAATGCAATAATTCAAGAAATGCATGAATAGAATGTTCCTTACAAGAAATGCACCAAGAAAAAAGGTGAAAGTTATTTGTCAAAAACTTACAAACACAATTGGTAAAAGGATAGAACAGCAGAGACTGGGGTCTCTTTGAGTTCAGAGATGGTGATGACGATGATAAGAATAATTAAAAAGAAGACTTATTCACAAAAAACACCAAGAGTGGTCCTCGAAATCCATCATGAGATTATGACAATTCACTATCAAAATAATCATGGCAAAATGTGAAAAGGCTGCAATAGAAAGGGAGTTGGAATCCTGATTTTACCTTTACAGGTATCCATTCTTACTCCTGCACTGGATATGGAGTCGCAGGAAAAAGGAGAGGCGTAAGGCAGTCTTTGTTCTGGACAAACACTGCATCTGTTTGTTACCAGAACTGATAGCTATTTTCTGATAAATGCACCTTGCAGAAAAATAATTCAGTGCAATGAAATGCCTCTTTAACAGTATCTGTTTTGATTTTCACCGCCTCAAAAGAATATGTTATTGCTGATTACACTGATGATCTGAACAACTTTCATGCTCTTTTACTTTCAAGTATGTTACAACAAAGTTTGGGAATTCTCACCAGCCGGAGAAGTCTTTGAACTCTCCTGTTAAAACTCCTGCTTTTCTTTTCTTTGCCGTGTTTACTGTAGATAAGCTGGTGTCTGTGGTGGCAGATTCAGGCTGAGAATTCCTTGCTTTTAAGTACTTCCCAACACCGCCACCACCCATAGTTCCAGATTCTGTTGTTCCTGTTCCTGGGTTGCTATACCACGATCCAACTTTATCCTGAAAATTTTTACAAAGAAGCAAAACTTGAGTTAGTTCCCGAGAACGACCAATAACCAAAACCTGCCAAGGACAAACAGAGGCCTGAAACTAACATTTTCTTCATTGTCAGCATCATTCTCATCTTTGGCCTTCTCTTTTTCTTCTTCTTCATCAGGTTCCACATAAGGATTGACAAAAATTGTTACACTATTTATCTTTATCTCCTCCTGCAGGTGAAACGGTAAACCAACTCATAAGGGACTGAATTAAAAAAAAAAATGCTATTTTTGTTCCATGAATGACTTCAACCAGCCAAAATTTATAGAGAATGTTTAGATTTCTAATTATTTTTTTGATTAATGCGAGGCAAATGTTCCAGCAAATAATTATTTTTTAAGCAATATAACCAACCACACATGACACAAACACATTCAGCTGAATATTTTGAAAAAAGCAATTTCACCTTCAAATTATTACTCAATCATGCACATAATATTCCCAATGGCACATGCCAATATTATTATACACGCCATTTCACCCGCAATTTATTTATTAAAGATAATAACCTTCTCAATGGCACAAGTCGTTTGATAATCCGATCAATCAAGATAATGTCATATCAAGTTACCAAATTTATGTGAAAAAAAAGAAAGAACACCAAGTACAACTGCACAAAATCGTCAAGTTTTAGCAACGCTTTCCACTACCTAAGACAATGTTAGGAAATCTAAGCAAGTCCCTGGAATATTATCCAAATTTTTCTTTTAAGATGATTAAAAAATTTTCAGTGTATTTGAAGATATTTCAAACAAAAATAGTTTTTAACCAAAATTCAATCAAATATACAACGTCATAATTAATTTTGATCCTTTATGTATTAACTAAACAAACATTTGGACTCTTATTCCAATAATTGAATTCTAGTTCCAATTTGAAATGTATATACTACATTTTCCATCTACCCTGTCAGGCAGCTACTAACAATCATGCCAATAAGTACAGGAACAAATAAATGAAATCCTATGAAAGAGAAGCTCCAAATAACTAACCAGAGGTCGATCATTGTCATCCACAGGAACCTTTTCCATAGCTGCCAATGTAGTCAAGCCACCAACAACGCCACCAAAAACAGTATGTTTAAAGTTCAAATGATTTGCAGATTTGTAGAGGATAAAGAACTGAGAACCGTTGCTATGAGGCCCACTGTTTGCCATGCTAACAACACCTCTTCCAGAATGGAGTAACTTTGAGTTCAGTTCGTCTTTGAATGGTTTTCCCCATATTGATTCTCCTCCTTTCCCGGTGCCAGTAGGATCACCACCTTGAATCATAAAATTCCTAAACAAAAAGAAAAAGCATATGTTCATTGATGTGCACAGAATGAGAAGTGTCAAGATTAAATGAAGTCAACAGTGATGCAGTCAATATACCGAATACTGCGGTGGAAAGCTACTCCATTATAGTAGCCTTGCTCACAAAGAGTGATAAAGTTCTCACAAGTCCTTGGAGTAATATCACAGTGCAACTCAATGTTCAAATCACCATGAGTTGTATGCAGCTGAACATAGCCTTTCTTCTTTGGATTTTTGTCAACTTTAACATATTCAAAATCATTTTTGGTGACAGGGTCAAAAGAGGTTGAAGTAAAGGATCGTGAAGCAGCACCAGTGGTATAACGACTCTTTACCTGAAACAGAGTCACAAATCAAAACAAAGTAAGCCATGCTCCAGTTTGTACTCCCAGATCACTTACATAGACAACAGTGCAAGCAATTAGAACAGCTCTATTCATCATTCAAAAAACACAAAGAGGCACATCGGATGTCTAATTCAAATTACCAATTTGTTCTAGTGTTTCTTGCCTGATGTGGCGTGTGAAGAAAGCTCAGATTTGAAAGAAACTAACCAGTTTAGCATTAACAGGTGCCCTCTCACCAGCCATATGCATCGCTATCCGAGCAGCTGTTTTATCGTTTGATGCAGCTTTAGCTGCAGCAGCACTTCTTCCATGGACTGCAGCAGATGCAGCATCCACAATACTATAACCTTGTGGGGGTTTGGAATTTCCATTCGCCTCAGATTTGGAGTCCTCTTTGATTCGTGATCTTGCAGCCAATATGGCCTCAAGGGCAGCAGCCCTTTCCTTTTGTGCCTTACTGCCACCTCCACCATGAAGTGCAGTTTGTTTACCCTTCTCAGTTCCAAGTTCCTCTAGCATTTGCTTGATATCTCCAGTTATATTTATGTTATAGGTTGGATCTGAACTCATTTTCTTTAGCTCTGGAAGATGGAAACTGAAGGTCATGATGATCAAACAAATCGGAATATAAAAACCAAATTTGATCTAATGAAGTTGAAAATGACAAAAATGTCATACCTTCATCATCCAATTTCAAACCCTTCTTGACATGGTCAAATTCCAAAGTAACCCTAGAGTCCAGTGCACTGGGATTCTACAAAGCACAGTATACATCATGTTACTCTTGCTAATCTAGGTAATACTGATAGAATATTTCAACATGGTCAAATGGAATGCATCAAGAGTTGCCAATACCTGAATTGTTATCAAATCTTCCTTACTAAAGGGCTCATCAGTGAGGAGCTCCTTCCAATTCTTAGTCTTAATGTTTAATTCTTTAATTGCCTATAAGAAAAAAGCAAGCAAAATAAAAAGATTTGTACAAAAGCTTAGGAAACAATCACTTATATCAAGCTGAAACAAACCTCATAGCAGAAGACATTTCCTGTGGTCTTCACAGCAACAATATGTGTGAATTCAGTGAAAACCTTGTTTAGCACAGGGCAATGATACTCCCCTGCAGATGATATGAACATTAACATGTATAACATTTGAATGTAAACTTAATAAGAATAACAAAAAGGTAGGTTGACTTCTGCATTCTAGGAATACTTCTGCTCTAATAGAATAAACTTTACTTAAGAAGATCAATTAAGCAGCCTAAATTGATGGGTTTGCAGAACACAAGATATTACCCAGACGAGACTAAGTGTTACCAAGGCCTTCAAAAGATGACCTCATTCATAAAATCACAATCTTGGTGTCCTACAATCTGATGTATCCTTCTTTTTGTTTTTATTTCCCCTAAAACTATTAAGAAGCTTGGGAAATTATCAAGGCAGGGACAGTTATCATCCATTAAATGCTTCTAAAAGAATATGTCTTCTGCCTAAAAAAAGAAAAATAGGAACCGCAAACAGAAACCATAAGTGACGATCACATTCAAATTCAAAAAATGATATGTAAACGCAAGGAAGAGTAACGACCTAAGGCCAATCTACTTGATATGGTTTCAGGACCAAAGAATGAAAGTAGAACTGTAAGATCCAGTAGCTGATAAACAACTAAAGAAGCAACAATAAATATTAAAAAGCAACTACCAATCTACAACAGGCTTGTTTAAAAAATTGGTCCATTTATAGTCAACATTTAACTAGTTCAAAAACCCTGTGCCACGAGATCATTTCTTTTTCAATTACAAATTTCAAGCTAATAATACTCATTATACTTAATTCAGTTATCTAGAACAACACCAAACATCAGAGAACATCATCTCCACCTGCCTAGAATAGTTTTACCATGAAATTGCATTAAAAAAACACTGGTCATACTGATGCTGTTTTGAACCAGACTTAAAAACTCACATACATTAGGAATTAACAGGATTCCTTGCATAGCATAAATCAGCCTTCAACATGCTTAAACGGTACAAAACTAACAAGAGAAGGCAAGAAATTAAAAATTTATTAACTAGAGAAAGAAACCTTCAGAATTCTTATGAAAATTGAGCGCAATAAGATCCTCTAGCTTGAGCGGAGCTCCGGTAACCGGATGCTTCCCGTACTTCCTTATATATGGAGTAATATGCCTGCAAATAAAAATTGAAAAAATAATGAAACTACAACAAAATTTAGCAGTAGAAATCAATCAAAAGCCAAATCAAATTAAAAAGGAGAGAGAGAAGCAAACATTATGTCAAAGACACTTCCATCAGTTGTGCACACTGGATACTCAAATGGTGTAAATGTAAGTCTGCAACGAGGGAAAAAAATTATTAAAATAAATTACAATTAGCTTAAAACGAAAAAAATACAGCAACTTAAACTTAAAATACATCAAACAGATTATGGATTATAGTTAAGAACTTACGCGCAGCAATAGAAAGGCAGACGCTTGAAAGGTGTACGGAGCTCTCTGGATTTAGCTCCGCCCCACTCGGTGGCCCATTCTGTTTTCGTTATGAACATTCGATCTTTGCTGTGCTGTTTCTTCCCCATATTTTTCCTGCTATTGCCTCTTAGAGGTAAAACTCGACCTTAATTTTGAGAAATTAGGGTTTCCGTGTTTCTGGAAGAGGTTCAAATTGAAAGCTCCGTTTGTCGATGTGGCGGTTGTTTTTAGTTTTTCTTTCTTAATCATAATGGAGAGGTTAGAGACGGTGCGGTGAAAGCCGGTTCCCGGCGGGGCGAAGGATGAGACTCAAGCAGGGTCGATTCCAGCCCATTTTGACTCTGAATGGACTAAATGGATCCATGATGTTGGCCCAACAAGCCTGGCAATGTCGGCTTGTTCTTGCCATTAGTAAGAGAGAAAATATCATCAAAATATTTTCAATAATACGTAAAACAAATTTTTATATATTTGTAGAATTATTTTAAAAAATTTTCATTTTCTATAAAATAGAAATTAATAAATTTTTATTTTTCTATAAAACATAAATTAATAAGTTATAGATGTAATTTAATTATTATATTATATTATCCTATATCAAAATTCTTATTTACTTGCGAAAAGGCTTTATTATTTGTTTCATTTATTATGCTCAATGAAAATTATCATATTTAATCATATTATAATATTCATATTATAATTTGTTTTCATTGTATTAAAAATTTAATAAATTCACTTAATATAATTCATTTATAATATAATAATTGACTTTATATTTCATCTGAAATCTTTAAAATGATTATTCTCATAACCTATTTTTAATTATTATATTATATTAATTTATTTATTTATACAAAATTTTTTAATAATTAAATTAATTTTCAATTTTATTTTTGAGTAGATGTAAATGAGAATATCAAGTTGGTTTGATTTAAAAAAAATGAATCAATTAAATTGAATTATTAAAATTATTTTATATATAAATTAAATATAGAAATAGAATCAAACAAAAAATTAATATTTAAAAATAAGAAAATCATATTAAATATCTATATAAAAGTAAAAATTATATATTTAAATATATGTATTTTAAATTTTTTTTTAAAAATAATTAATCTAAAATTTAAAATATTTATCATAATTAGCTCGTGAATTGCGGACCGATAAAACATTATCTCTTCAGGGAAAAACTTTCCAATCATAACAAATAAAAAATTATATTTTGTTAAAACAAAAAGAAGAAGCAACGTGGAAACAGCGTACAGCTTACAAGCGAGCAAGGATCAGGATATAAAGCGGAAGAAAAAGTGCATAAAGATCAGTCATAATCACCCGCATACCCTGATCGACCAAATTATCCGAAAATAATTACATCCAGCTTCCTCTGCAACAGTCCTGGTTGAAGATGGCGGTGTTACTGGCTATGGTGGTGGATGGTTTAGGCGGGTTCGTTACTAGTCTGGTGGGATTTCAAGAACAACTTCTAGCAGCAGCCAGCTTGCAGGCTGTAAGATCTGCCATGGTTTGTTTGAGTATGGCAATGGTTTTCTGTTTCTTGTCTTTGAATAACCATGCAAGAGCAGAAATTGGTCTTGCTTTGCTCTGATGCTTGATTTTTACCCGCTTGCTCAAATCCTGTCTTCTCCTTCTCTCTTCCTGCTACCGTTTCCTTGCCTGTATTTTACCTGTTTTTTTAGTTTATGATTTCTTACCATGAGAGTGTGAATAAACGTAACGGCGTTCTAGCATTTGCAGTTGGGTATTCAACCGATCTGATTCGATATGAACATGGTGGTTGAATGGTGTAAATGAATCTGCTATACTCTGTATATGGATAGACAGATATATGAACTAATCTTGTTTTCAAGATTATGATCCAACTGATATGACGTTTTTGGCTGAGGCTATCAGCAGATTATTGCAAATATAGAGAGATTCAAGTTTATTTAACCCAAACTATGGTATAAAATAATCTAAGTGACATGAAGGGGGAAGTTTCGTTTGGCAGAGGAAACCAGAAGCTTCATTGCTGCATGGAAACAAAAATAATGAATCTAGTTGGATGATTCTGGTCACTGCCAACACATTTTAAAAAATTCCAAGGATCATAACTCAAATCACAACTCGAACCTGGAATTTGAAGGAACAGGGAGAATATTCTTAATCATTAGATCAATTTTGTATTATTTTTTAACAAAGTATATATATATATATATATATATATATATATATATATATATATATATATATATATATATATTATAACAATGGATTATGATTTTGGAATATATATATTTATATATAATTTTGGAATATAAATAACTTGTATCACTATTGAAGTTTAATTTAATAAAAAATTTATTTAAATTCATTTACTAAAATTTATTTAATAAATTAATTATATTAAAATTAAATAATATTCGATTCTTTTTAATATTCGATTCATTTTAATTCATGAGCTGATTTAATAAAAAGTTCATGAATTAATTTATTTATTTATATAGAAATAATGTATAATTATAAAAATGTATAAATATTTTTTTAATTTAAATATTAATATAAATTCATAAATATTCATACAATATAATATTTTTATTATTTTTTAAAATAAAAATTTTAAAAAAATTATATTTATTAAATTTATTAAACTCCTTTATATTATGATTTATCTATTCGAAGACGTGACAACCCAACAGCAACCCTCAAATACGAAGTGTCTTGCTCGAAACTATCAAATTGAAGCCCATATAAAACGCTGCAAACCAATTAAGGACAGCCCAGGAAAGCCCAAACCACACAAAACCCTAATAATGTCATACTTCAGCCATCTGTCACACTATAAATTGGCTACAAACTCCCTCGGTTCCTCTCTTGTCGAAAACCCTAGCAGCAACAACACTCCTCAACAGCAAAAAATAAAAAAAAAATGAAGTACAATCCTAGGGTTTCATCATCCCGGCGCAAGAACCGGAAGGCACACTTCTCAGCTCCATCGTCCGTTCGCCGGATCTTGATGAGCGCGCCACTCTCCGCTGACCTTCGCCAGAAGTACAATGTCCGATCTATGCCCGTACGCAAAGACGACGAGGTACAGGTTGTCCGTGGAACCTACAAGGGACGTGAGGGTAAGGTTGTTCAGGTTTATCGTCGGAAATGGGTCATCCACATCGAACGCATCACCCGTGAGAAAGTTAACGGTTCGACCGTGAACGTCGGGGTTAATCCTTCGAAGGTTGTTATCACCAAGCTTCGTATTGACAAGGATCGTAAGTCTCTGCTTGATCGGAAAGCTAAGGGACGCGCTGCTGCTGATAAGGATAAGGGCACCAAGTTCACCGCTGATGATATTATGCAGAGCGTTGACTAAACGTTGACTGCGGTGAAGTTTTTGTTATCTTAGTTAATTGAATGTTTTTAATATGTTACTTTTCGGTTTAATTAAGAGCGATTATTTTTAGTTTTATGTGTTCTTTGAATGTTTTGAAGTGTTTTACGCTGGATTTTGGTAAGGTTTTAAAGTTTTTTCCTCAATTGGTCTTTATAGTTATGTTCTTGTGCTTGTGTTGTTCTCATTTCTTGTTAACTGTGTTGCAATATTTCCTGATACGTTGGTTTTTGTGGTTCGCCATGTTCATCTTTTGTCGCTGGAGGAACGGGAAAATATCCAGAAAAACTATGTTCGATTTGAAGTATTGTTTACGCATCACAATCTAATAATGAGAATTCAATTTGGTTCTAGATTATGGGTCCATCTTGACAGGTTCAACTAATGAATATAATCTTTGAATTCTGTGATGATGTATGTTTTGATAAATTATTTCCCTGTCTACGGTTGATCATAATGTGTCCTTTTCTTTTGTAAAATGCATTTCTCATGCATCAATCTATAGGTATTTTAAAAACATAACTTTTTTGAAGTTGTCTTTGCTGACATTAAAAATTATGATACTTTTAACTTTAGATGCCAGTTTCATGTTTGATACTTTGATTTCCCGTTGTTTTGATAGACATGGTTTTATTTCTAGAATTTATGGCAGTTGAATGTATGGAGCTGTGCTTTTAGATGTGTGGTTAGTCGTAGGATGCTTTGTGTTCAGTGAAGTAACCTAAAGAGTTAGGTTTTTCAGGATTTTTAGATGGTTTGAACTTTTCTACTGGTTTGGTAATTTGTTAGTATTCATGATTTCTGGTATTTATATTTATCTTTACAATGCCTGCAAACTTTTTGACACCTTCGGGTTTGTTTCTCCAACATTTTATTGGTTTTGCTTAGTACTAGCTTGTTTCGTTTCTAGCTATATTTTTATTATACTTATGATGTATCTTTTAGTTTCAAGATACAAAGTTTAAGCTTTTAAGGTATCTTGTAATTAATAGTCAAGGGTTTGGCAATTTTTTATTTGATTTATTTGTGGTTTTCAGTGATTCTGAAGCGTTTTTTGTGTTAAAATGATACCATTGATGGACTTTGAATTTTGAGGTTTTTTGCTTTATTTTAGGCTCTTGATTGTTAACTGTGACGGTTATGTTATATGTAGCATGCGCTGTATGCACCATACAATTTTGTATCACTAGCAAGTGGTGATTACAATATATGCAGGAATGTAAGTCTACCAAATATGAATATAATCATAATCATTGTTTTGATTGAGACATTGCCAAGTTGAGTGGAATTTTGTTTCAAGTGAGAGCCCAGGTGCGTTCCTATACTTTTTGATACAATAAAGGAAGGTGAAACATTAGGTTACATTATGTATTAGGACTAGAATAGCAAATTATTATTTCCAACTCTAGGAAAAACGGGAAATGAAGTGTTGAGAGGTTCATGGAATTGAGTAATGCAGGATCAATAGTTTTAGTTACGAACATGCTGTAGTTTGATTAGTGAAAATGAATAGAGTATACCTTTTTCAAAATGTGATAACAGAGTTCATTTCATCACGAGTGCTTCTCTAAACTAATATCGGTCCTATGTTGGTGTTGGATTTGTGTGTTCGCGTTATTTGTTTAAACATGTGACGCTGGCATATATTTTTAAGTCGGTATTTGTTCTGTTATCTATATGGACATTTACTACTTGCATCCTTGCTGGACATCTTTGTATGTGAACATCAAGTCTACTGTCCAACTCTGCTCTGGCATTGATTAGTTTTCGAATTTCAAGTATTTTCTTTATCAAGTCTTGGATGCGAATTGATTGCTTGAACTCAGCGCAAAAGTTTGCTATTCTGGCATCGGGATTCGAGTAAGATGCTAGAACGCAAAGTAAAACTGAAACTGAGCTTGAAAAAAATCTAGAGGCTTTAAAAAAATAACTGACAACATTAGAGAGATATTAAGAAATTCTGAATTTTAAGCGATTCATGTATAATTTCTTTTCCTTGTATGTATGTAACCTCTACGATATTAGAATATTTCATTTTCAAAATGTTATAATGTTTCATTTTCAAAATGCTAGATCTTTTTTGTACCCTTTTCCACCCAAATGATGATTCATGTCACTTATTACTTGCTAATTTCTTCCTCATTTATATAATCAATGATACAAGTAACAAAGGACAAAAGCCCTTATCTGTAGTGGGCTTGAAAGATGTGTTCATTATATTGATATGAACGAGGTTAGAGGCAAGTTGCCGTGAAACTACGAGCAGAACATTAAATTACATATTTATTGAAAATATAATTAAAATTTATTTATAATATTGCATGGATATCTATGAATTAACGTATTAACTTATCGCCATGAAATGCATATTTCGTATATCCCACTTCAAAATATCATGCAGCATTTAGCATAAATATTGTCATTATTGTTTTATGTTTTTCTAATCGTTTACGTATTTTACGAGGGACCCATGATTTTGAAGAGGATAATGCGCAAAAGATTATTAACGATTGGAATTTGATTTTGATTTTAACAAAGAAAATTGTCGCGAAATCATACTAAACTATTTTCAGATTCTGTTGTTTCTAGTGGTTGTCTACCGTGGAATGCTGTTTTGAAATCAGCTTAAAGTTTCTACGACTTAGAATTTGATTTTTCAGAGGTTAATATTGAAATAAGCAAATTAATGGAGGAAACAGACGGCAGGCCAGACCGAAGAAAAAGTGTCAATTGGCGGGTCGCGTAGGTCAGCAGACACGGATCGCAGGTCCAATGGCTGGCGTTCAAAATCCATGGACGGCCCGTATAAAACGAAAAAGCAACGGTATAATCTGAATGATTGTAGGATTTGAGTTTGAAGTTGCAGCGCAACTGTTCATCACCTGATCTTTAATTTACACTTTTTTATCATTATTGGTGGGGCGTCCTCTTTCCGCGTACAGAACGCGTCACCCCTCACACGCTTTCATTTACTCTCCCTTTTACTCTAATCAATGCCATTCTAAGTACACTCCACAATCATTCTATCCAAATCAAATTGTTAAATTAATGTTCAATTAAATTCATTTTAAATCAAATTAAATGCATGCCCCTAAAAGCAAGCATATCTTTTGCTACCTTTTGATATATTTTTATGCTTTCCGATCTTCATAACCCATTCTGATTATAATTTAATAATCGGTAGATGGGTTTTTTTTTAATGGGTATTTAATATTAATGGTTGAATTATAATAATAATAATCAGGAAAAAGTGAAAAGATTGACTGACTTGGGCAAAGGCAGTTCCAATAAAGAAGGCAAGAATAACAGCGATGGTAGCTAATTGGCAGTCTTTCATCCTCATAATCGCTATTTTCTTGCCTCCAACTCCATTCGAAAAATCTTGAGCCAGACTTTTTTTTTCTGAAATTCCAACACCCATTTTTATACAAATTATATATATAAATATATAAAGCTTTAAATTAAGCTACTTCGCTTTGTTTCTTCCTTTCTTTATCCTCTCATCGCTTCTTTATTTTCCAAGCAATTTCCACGAAATGACCTTTGAAACTTCTGGGTAGCTTAACTGCTTCAAACTTCCTCCAAGGCGTGCTTCCCTCGTTTCGTGTTGCTTTATAAGACAAGTTCAATTCCTAAGAGTTCATTGCTGCGACAAAAAATGGAAAGTTATTTGAATGAGAATTTTGATGTCAAATCCAAACATTCGTCGGAGGAGGTTTTGCAGAAATGGAGGGAAGTTTGTGGATTTGTCAAGAACCCCAAAAGAAGGTTTCGATTCACTGCAAATCTCTCCAAGCGATTTCAAGCTGCTGAAATGAGGAAAACCAATCAGGTTCCTTTTCGATATACTGTTTCCTGTTCACTTAAAGCAAACCTT
>CANYBF011548139.1:0-47699 GCA_948192965.1 Dalechampia spathulata | reverse complement strand
TAATATATATATATATATATATATATATATATATATATATATATATATATATATATATATTACTTTAATTTAAGTTAAATTTAGCTATTAGTTTTTTATTTTATTTTTTGTTAAATATTATTTTTTTAAATATTTGGATTTTAAACTTAAATTTACAAATAATAATTTAAATAAAAATATACAATTGTTTTGGAAAACAGAGACCCAACACAGGTCAAACCATCTTAATCTTTGACTTGTCCATTAACTGAAGTAACAAAATGGTTTATTCAACACATGAAGTAATTTTCTTGGCTGGGATCTAGAAAGAAATGTGCACCACATTAGAGGCCGATCTTCCATGAGTTGAATCGAGGGTGAGCTTAAATCGTCTCCCACATGATCTCCGAATACACACAATTCCTCTACAAAACACGGTGTGTGTGAGAGAAAACTAGCCGAAAGCTCCTTTCCGGAAAAGGATGCCAAAATGACCCAGTTCCTGACGCTCCATAGCCTAAAGGAATAAAGCTGAGCCCACCATTTTCTGCTGCTCCGTAGGAAAATAAAACAATACACCTTATGCTACTCCCTCCTACTCCGCTTTATTCAAATGCATATATCATCTGGAAGTTCTTAAAAATACGATAAGAAATAAATAATCAAGATTTAATAAATTAATCATTCTTTTTCAATTAAATGAAAATTGCTTACCAAAATGATGCAATATGATAAACATATATAAATACACATCTGGGCTATGCTTGCTTAGTAACGTCTTCTCATAAAAACTTGGAAATTCAGCAGAAACACAAACATCCAGTGCAAGCTTTGATATTCCCTGTTTGAAGAAGCCTGTGTCACAATGAATTTCCATTCAAGGAGGTGGAACAAAACAGGGAAAACAATATTAAACCATTCCTCTCTCACCGAAAGCAAGCATGGTAGTTATTAATAAGCATTCAACCACGAATTACGCATGTAATTATTATATACAAATTCCTATTTCATGATGAGTAGCGCACTTTCTTTTCCTTTCCATGATGGTCCCATTATGTATGTATATACCCACTTTTCTTTTATGAGTATATATTTTATTAACTCTACCTTGAAAATGAAAAGGGGTGTATTGATATGAAAAAGTTGAAGATGAACACAGAGAAGCCTACTGGCTGTTTACCTTAGTGGCAGAGGAAGTGAGGGAAACAGAAGCTGATGAGGTTGAAGAAGAAGAACTTGAAAGAGCAGATAGACCAACATTGTATGCCATGGTACCATCAGGTTGATAAAGACCATAGTTTCTTTCTGATGTTGGTCCAGGCTTCATATCTTCATTAAATAAAGCAAATAAATAAACTTCTAGCCTCATGTTAGGTCTTAAAGGTGTGCCTTCATTCTCGAATTGCCTTCTCAACAAATTCCTGTTATAAATTTCTGCATTCTCAACTGTTGCACCAATTTCTTCCGGGTCTCCTTTTGATGGCCAACCAGTTTCTGACACCTTAACTTCAATTCCGTCGTAACCCAATCTCGCCATTGCAAAGATGATAGAATCTACTTGAGCATATAGCATATTGTCATAGTGTAACTTTGTGTAGGGGTCCACCATGCCTGAATTCGGGTTGAAAAGAACGTAGTCTAAAGAAACTCTACCCGGATCATCCTTATAAGCAAAATATGGGTATGCATTTATCCAAAATGGCGATTTAGTGCTTGATAGAAATTGTAAGAGCTCTGACATGACTCCTGATACTTCAGTTTTAAAGCTGCCTGCTGAGGGAGGGAAGGATTGGGCAAGAACAGCTAAAGAATTAGGAGTTGACACATGAATGTCATTATCTAGACCTAATTGAACTAATGCTCCATGAATGCTGACTACGGCTGGAACTAAATATCCTAATAATGTAGTGTCATCATCGGTGAAGACCTCGTTTCCTACAGCGATTGCGGTGATTCTTGTTGCCGGAAAGTATGGCTTGATATGGGTGTTAACCCATTGAAGCGCTTGTTGAGGATCCATCAAAACAGCAAGCATTTGGTTTTCTATAGTGGCGATAATTTCAACATTGGAGTTGGCAAATGCTGCTAAAACTTGAGGGTTGGTGTCGTAGATTCTTACTTTAGTGAGCTTAAGAGAGGTTAAGAGATCAAGTACTTTGTCTGGTGGTGGCAAATTGTTTCCTACTTGGCCATAGTTTATACCAAGAGATGTCACTTCTAATAGAAAACCGTATTCTGCAGATTAACAAGGAAAAAACGTTAATCATCAAAACAAAAGATAATCACGCTTCGCAAATTAAAAAACAAAAACTGATAAAAGGGTACCTGAGAACGTAAAAGAACAAAGAAGAAAAATACCAATCATGGCAATCCTGCTAAAAGATGATGCCATGAAGATGAAACACAGATGGAGCGAGTTCAGGAATATTCCAACAAACAGAGAAGCAGATATAAATGTGAAATGATCTCCTTTGCTTCTTTTTTTTTTTTTTTTTTTTGAATTTTTGGAGAAGAGAGGAGTTGTAGCTTTGTTTGCAATTCTGCCTAGTGTTAGCTGCCTTTGCTCTTACCTGCTAACCGGTTTAAATGGACGTTTATTTCTGGTTTCAGTTACTCGCATTCCTCCAAGTCCAATGAATAAAATAGCCTCAGCCACTTACTTCAAGCAAAAGCAAAGTCCAAAGCCAAAGCCCCACTATTCGGTTTAATTTAATAAAATATGAAAGACGGAGAGGGGATGCAATTATTACCATATAAATCCACTTCTGGGTTTTTTATGCTCTGTCTTGGTTTTCATTTTAATTCTAACTTTGACAGGGTTGGAATTTGAAATCGACTCCTAGATACTGGGGTCACCAAGTCCTGGAGCATCATAGATTTAACTAATTAAGAAAGAAGAGTGCTGCTCCAACCACGAATGGTTGATCAGAAATTACAAGGGAACAATAGAACTAGCATTTCCACTCAATTGCATGTAATAGGCCGACTGTTAGTGTTGCCTTTGCGAGAATCATCCTAGTCCAGCAATACTTAACTTTTCAAATATTTAATTATTGAATAATTCTTTTGTTCAAGGAAGAACATTTCCTTTCACGTAAAGGTCCTTTTGTATAGCACATTTATTTCGATAAAACTTCTTTTCATTCAGCATGGAAAAGATTCCAGCCTTATGGGATTCGGTTAATTAATTATAGGTTTTACCCCTCAAATTATTTGCATTAGACATAGAGGTGGCTAAAGGAGTAGTTGATCAAATATAATAGAAGGGTTAATAATGGGAACTTAGAATAAAGTTGCAATAATACTTTGGCGGAATAGACAAATGAATTAATTAACATGAGCAACAAGGTGACGAGCAAAACACTGATTAGTAGTACTTTTGGTGGTGGGGATGATGATAACTTACGTGTACTTTGGCCAAAGAAATCAAAAGCTTCTCCTCTTTGAAAAGTTTTTGTTTCCTAATTAGACAAGGAATGGATTCATAGGCCAATCGTTATTTGCCGCAAAGAAAAACAA
Source organism: Dalechampia spathulata (assembly GCA_948192965.1). Lineage (NCBI taxonomy): Eukaryota > Viridiplantae > Streptophyta > Magnoliopsida > Malpighiales > Euphorbiaceae > Dalechampia > Dalechampia spathulata. The sequence goes on along the minus strand of CANYBF011548139.1, from coordinate 44,201 downwards.
CAAATCAAAGAAAGAAATCATTTTTTGACGAGACATTTATATGCAAGTCAAGTATCTTTATCTTTTCAGATCACAAATTCACCATTTCCTGTCTTTCTTTCTGTTAACGATGATATAGGAAAGCACCTTGTCCCGCTGAAACGGCCCTAGGATTTTCTGGGATCCATTGTTATTCATGCAACTTGGGATTTGCATGCTTCAACTAAAATCTTTTTGGCCTCTGTGAGGATAGGAGAGAGACTCGGTGATCGACGAGAATACGGTTTCTGCCTGAAGAATGGTGCTCCGACAAAGCCTGGCAGCCCCCGGACATTCCGAGGACATAATTTTTAAATGTGTAATTGGTTATACTGTTTTTGGTTAATCCTTAATTTCAAGAATAGAAAGTTAAGAATCCAATAATGGTAATGATTAAAAGAGACAACTTCTAACACTTGTCTATTTTGAGATCTTTGAAATTCTGGAACCCATTTGCTAATGAAATCAGACTTTCCTTGGAAGAAGAAAATGCCTATCCCAAAAAAGAAACTAAAGAGAAGTCTTCTGACGCCAAAACATTCATCGTCAGAGGTGTGCTGTGTGGACATGGTAACATCATATTATACACACACACACACACATGTAAAGATAAAAGAAAAAAGGAAGAAAAGAAGAGGGTTTAACGTATTATAGATCAGTGGGTTCGGAGCTCAATGCTCTGACAGAGTTTGTGAGCTAAATGTTTTAGAACAAAGTCACCAAATGCATGAAAATCGAAAGTATTCAACAATAGTAAAATCTATAGCATAGGTTAAAATTTTAAACTTTAACATAAACTGTAAAATAAACTATTTAGTATTGTATATTACAATATAAAAGATATTCACAAATAAAAGCTTAATATATTTTTAAAATAAATGATAATTAATGAATCTTAGAAGTTGAAAATGTCTGTTATTGCACATGGTTGATTAAATAAAATTTTAAGAATTTTTTAATAAATTAAACTTTAAATATCTAAGAAGATCTTGGTTCAATTTTAAAGAAGATAATAAAAAGAAATGCTGGCGGGTCAATGTTATCATTGTATGTAAGTATTTCTTTTTCTTCCCTTTTCTTTTGGTGTCCTGTTCTTTCTACAAATCCAAATGGATCTGCATGAGTAAGAGATTAAAAAAAAGATAGAAAGAAAGAAAGAAAGAAAGCAAAAGAAAAGAAAAAGTTCGGCAAAGAACGTGCTTTTGTTAAAGAGGAAGCATATGCATAGATCAATCGTTGGAAAAAGGGCAAAGGCAATGGATGCGGGAAATGCATATAATATGTACAAAGTGCAATGCATGAAATTTCTTTCTATTGACGGGTATCTGTTTGCTCACAAAGATGCATATTTTCCAAGGATTCTAGGCCTGAGGTTCGGTTTCAAAATGCAAGAATCATTACCCTATCAGTCAAAGGGCTTTGCCCCGTGTTTCAACCATATGAATTTTCAAAAAGAACAAAAAAAACACGCGTGTGAAAATTTCATGACATGATCGTTTTCTTCTTGAAATATCCGAGTAATATTTTCTTGCAATTCACATAGGAAACATTATAAGGCCGCCGGTAGTTCCCGTCATTGCCTCAAATCTTTACAGTTGAATTGCAAGTTAAAGACCAGCAAACTGAATACCAAGAAATCCAATAGAATGCAGAGACTCTATTCCAACTCTCAAGCTATCAGGTCTCTGATTAACTTCAACACGTTAAAAGTTTTGCAAGCTTCGCGTTTGGCAGTCATCAATTAACCATAATACTCCAACACAATTTACGAGAGTTTAGACGTTGAAAAGTTGCTGCATGAGTCAGTGGACAAGATTGCCTTGATCTGAATGCATTGCTATACAAGCAAACCAACCAGACATGAGAGTCGAGAAGTTTTTGGGTATTTTGTTCTTCTTGTCGTTTCCATGTGCATTGACCGTTGAAAATGGACATTGCCTAAACAATTGGTCCCAATAGGGAAAGTAGTACCATTCTTCCCTTCGTTATAGACTGCTAATTCAACTTCGGTGGTTTTCTTGAAATACTAGTCGTTTTCTTGAAATACCGGACATACTTTTGTAATAATCTAAGAATCATAGATTTCTTAAAAATATATATATTTAAAAAAACGCCGGAAATTCAGTAAAATTATACCATTTATTACCATAAATCTAACATGCATCTTTTATAAAGGGCATAAATAAGTCCACGATACTACTCCAAAATTCAGCATCTAATGATTATATAACAACATATTAAATAACTAATGTCCAACGTAACTTATATTTATAACAAAAATAGCAATATTACATTTATAAAGTATATTTATCAAGTATTTTGTACAACTAATCCACTACTTGTAGAATATTTTTGGTAGAAAAAGAATTACGATTTTACATTAAAAATCAATTATTTAACATAAAAAGAAGAAAAAAAATTATTATTTTATATTACATTAATTAATATGAATTTTTTTACATGATATTGATATCATTCCCTGCAACTTTGTAGTTTGACAATGAAGCTTGATAAAATTTATTAAAGGAATAACGTGCTTTTCACAAATACATGATGTTTTTCTAAAAAAAGGGTTTGTTTTTCTGTGTATTAAATTGCTATTGTACATCTTATGCATTTTTATATTATATTTAGAATTTAATATGGTTATATTATCAAATACGATTCTGAATATTCTTCTACCACACAAGATGCTAGGATATCAAATATCCACCTGTAACTCTCCTAACCAAGAAAATTGAATTGAACAGTTAAATAGTCAACTTTGTTTATTAATTGATATAATTTCGTAATTTTTGTTTAAACATCCTTATGATGAGTTGCTTTAGAAAAATATGGTTAAAAAATGGTAGATCATGGTGAGATTAGAAAAAAAAAAATAACTTATGTAATTGTCACTAATAATGTTAATAAACAAATATGATAGCTGGACAAGAACATCAACGTGCTAAAGCAAAGTGCTTTGTTCTAACAACTGATACCACTCATCTATTGCAGTTGATTCTAACATCATTCTATCCAAATGTTTGAAAGACAACCCTTTTGATAACTTGATGTCACCGCCGCCATGCCCGTCGCAACTACGAATGGCCGCACCTGCACATTGACTATTAGTTGAATGTGCAAGTCGTCCACCATCAGTAATATTACCAGGTTCTCTTTTCCTCTTGGCACCGGCGACCACCGCACTTTCTTCTATCCAAGAAACACATGAATCTTTACCAGTGAGATCCTGAACGATAGACTTGAAGCTCAATGGATCGGCTACGACATACCGTGTGTCAATGAACACTACTTTGACATCTTCACGTCTTCCTCTACTACCCATATGATTCTATCTTAAATTTTCGAGCAGATCAGTGAGGTTTTCTAAGGGGTATTGTTGAGCTTGCTGGTAACACGGTGAGTATATGAGTTTTTGAGCACGTTGTAGGATTCTTTCGGGTTTTATACAAGGGGAGATGGGGGAGTTGGATGGATGGAATTTTCGGATTGGGACCCAAAAGGAAAAATGCAAGGCACTTTCATAGTTAAAGCAAGAGATTGAAGAAGTGGGTCAGGGTCTGAAAAACAGGTTGACCATTTCGCGGAGAGAGAGATTTAGGCAGTCTTGTAAGACGAATGGCACGACACTGAGGGGTTAGGAAGTCCCGGTCAAAGCACGCAAATTGGAACCGGTTAAACCATTGTAGCTGATTTAGTACACGAGATCAGAAAAGAAGTTTGGAAGCTACGAAAGCATCGGTAGTTTGGAAAATAATAGAGTTGGTCAGTCACATTGTCTGTCATAATCTTCTATTCATGAAAGCAAATTAAAAGGCTTATTTCATCAAAATTGATTCAAACCTTTACGTCCAATTGTCAACCATGCGACATTGTTCATACATCAGTTAAATTTGTCCTTTCTACTTTTTTTTTTTTTTAATCTGGGTCGTTTCGATTTTTGGATCGCTCATATTTGAATGATGATTTGAATTTTAATGAAATATATTTCTGAGTATTTTTATAAATTTTGATTCTAATTTTAATCATAATATTCAATAAAAATATCACATGCTATCTAAAATCTATCTTATAATAACCATGACAATAATGACAATCCTATAATTTTATAAAGAAAACATGATTAATCTAAAATTTAAATCATCTTTCAATATTCATATTTTATAAATTATTTTCATAATTTTTAAAAAAATTAAAAATTTTAACAATCATGAATTCGAACATTATTATATTTTAATATGTATATTAAAATATTAATGGACATTAAGTATGATCCTTAGAATCGGACAAAGCCTAAACCTGACCAAGTAAAAAAAGAAACATCTAGCGCTTCAAGAGATTATGTGCATTAAGAGTTTAAATTTTGGCATTACAAGTTGGTGAATAAATTTAATTATTAAAAACGTTTTAATATATTTAATATTTAATATAATTTTAGATTTATAATTATTATAATTTTTTATTAGTAAGTGATTTTTTAATGAAAATTTTGAAGTTAAAACTTTTAATTTGTTATTTTGAATTGAGAAAATAAATGAAATCAATCTAAATTTTGGAACCATTGCTATGGGAAGCATTTAAGGTTATTATTTGAGGTAATTTTTAAATTGTTTTAATTAATTGTTTAATTTTTAAAAACATTTTTCTAAGAGCGGTAGTGGGTGGACCTCATCAACTCGCAACTTAATTATTGTTTTAGGAAGCAACATCCATATTAATATTTTTAATATAAATATTATTTAGTTTGAATGAATCAATCAGGAAATTTGTTTAGAAATCATTGGAACATTATAAATTAATATTATATGTTAGATTATTGTTAAAGAAATATTAGTTATTTATTTGACCAGTTTTAAGGGAAGTAATAATGATCATTTTACGAGGATGATTATTGACATAAAAATTGAAAGTTTGGACATTTGCAAGGCAAGGGGTTGTTGGCGGGATTGGGTATATGCATCATTCTGCCCTTGAACTTGCATATTCTAGTTGCATGCATACTCGAGACGACGATCCTTTCAACCCATTCTACCTAAGAAGCACCGGGTCTGTTGATGCACAATAAGCAGGGTAAAGAGAGAAGGCAGCAAGTTTAGGGAAAATGACAGAAATCATACATAACAAAATGCCGTAAGCAGTTATTTGTAACAAATTTAAAGAACAGAACAACCTTGTAATGATACATCAGTTCCAACACAGCCATTTAGCTCACTACAGCCATCACAAAAGCATATAGTTACAATTTTATTTAATAGCATGCAACATAAGTGATACAATTATCGTAGTACAAAGCTAAGCAAACAGAACCTGAGAACTTGATGGTGTCAAGTCAGAAAAGCTATCAGGTGGGTCTACTACATGCCATGTAACACTAAAGCTCCACCTTTTTTCACATGTGGTTTTTTGTTTCAGCTTAGAGATATGTCCCACGGCGACGTGAAGATTCCTACCCACAACGTAGATTTTGCAATCACAGGCATTCACAGCAAAGGGTTTGCAAATTTGCTCTGGTAAAGGTGGGCCTTCTATTGTTTCCCAGGAATCATTGTCCATATCGTATACCTTGAGTTTCATCCTTTCAAGCTCTGAAACCACAAACAAATTCCCATACACTACCACGCTTGAACCAGTCCAGCCTTCCCTCAATCCAACAGCCATATTCTCCCATCTATCCGTTCTTGGATCATAAACCTGACCCCTAGGAGAGACACAGAATGGCCACAACCAGCCTTCTGTCACGAGAAGCTTTCCATCAAGAACTGCCGCATCATAAGATGCCATATTAGTTCCCATGCTTGCAATTCGGCGCCAATACCCCTTGACAGGATCTAAAACCTCCGCTGAGTCAAGTTCAAAAAGATCAGTACTATTTCCTCCAGCTACATAAATCAGCCCATCAATTACCCCACTTGCGAAAAATGACCTAGCTGCAATCATTTGATTCATCACAGTCCAGCGATTCTTCTGCATCTCGTATTTCAAAACCAAGTCAAGAGGGCAATCTACATCAGAGACCATACCCCCACAAACAAAGAGTGTACCTTCACGGGGTATTGATGCACATCTGAATCCATGAGGGCAGACCTTGTCTTTACAGGGCATTGCCGGGATAGTGTGCCATGAGAAATGAGTAAGATCTAGAACCTGCCATTGAATCTTTCCAGTACATTTATGGAAAGCAAAGACATATAGCCAAGGGTCCTTGAAACCTAGTTCCTTTCTACGGGTGAAGAACCGCTCCTTATTACCAAGTAGTAGATGCCATCGTTTGCAAACAGCTCTGCAAGCTGCATGACTCTGGACTGGAAGCCGTAGAAGACAGTTAAGGGCAACATCATCAGGAAGCCCAGGTATTAGGGGTTCATTTTGAAGAGATAACTCAACCTCTGATGAAGGACTTAGCAAGGAAGACTGGATCACAGCTAATCTAAATTTAGGAGACAATGTCATCTGGGAATCCCCTAGTTTATGTACAGGTGTTTGCTGAGATGACAATCGAACGCGTTGCATCTTTTGCAGCCTACCAAAAACACGTATAAAACCCTTCCAAATACACTGAAAGAGCCTCCCAGCGCTGGGAGATATCCTCTTTCTATATTCTTCAAACTGATACTTGGGAGAAATTCAATGGACAGCCAAATTCAAGTCCACAGCAAGAGATCAATGCCAAATCCTCAATCACTTATTGTTTTACCACTTTAGTGCATAGTAGCGGATTTCCGCAGATAAGAAATCACACAACGTAAAGCACCAAATCTATCTCCACAAATTCTAAGAAATATGATAATCAGACCACATAAATATCTCCAAAAGAATCCAAATTTTGATTCGCGTACGTCTTGGGCACAATTAAATCCACAACTTCTACTTATTATTTGGCCTAATCAAGATACGACTTGAAAGTCTAAAAGCTACCATCCCACCTCTGAAACAAATACCAAGCATCCGAAAGGAAAGACCATTATTATCCCCATACGATTAGCATCACTGTATCAACAACAGTTGAATTGAGATGGGCAGCCCCCTTAAAAGTGACAACTAATAAGCCAAAAAAAAATTCAACACCTACGGATAATCTTAAACTGAAATTAAAAACAACGTCTACAAGTTTAAAAAAGGAAGAAATCAAACTAAACCCAGACCGAATCTATTAATAGAACAATATCAAACAGCAACAATAGATAGAACAAGAATTACTTTAAAAAAGGTACAAATCAGCTCCGAACTTACAAAGAAGAAACTCCTTCCTCAATCGTTATAAAGATTGCAACTTTGATATAATTTTCTCTCGCAGGTGCCCAGACCAGAAAAATAAAACCACTCTTCTTCCGTAAGGAAAACCATAAAAGATGTATATAAAATCTTCTCTCGTTGTGGCAAAACAGGGGTTCAAGGGCTCTGGATACATGACATTCCACGCGCTTATGGGGAATGCGTCACACGTGTCGAAGGAACAGAGCTAGTTTGTGACTTAAATTAACTGAGCGTGTAACACAAGCGCATCTTAGGCGTGGTTGATTGGGGTGGGGTGACGCTGTTTAAAAAAAGACATCGAGAATTGGAATGGAAGATTTTAGCTAAGGCAGAGCTCTAAAAAGTGCGAAACGCGTAGATTAGTTTAAGGGAGTTAATAAAGATTAAAGTGAAATAATCATTTACTTAAAAACTGATTAACGATATTTGTTTAAGATAATACCATTTAAATAAAATAAATTATAAAAGTTGTGTTGGAAATATTTATATATTTAGTGTGTGGACAAAGGAATCGAATAGATTTCTACATCTAGTGCAAGTTGGTAGTAGAGAAAGTTTGAATCTGCAGTTTTCAATTATGACCAATAATTATCATGATTAAAGTGTTAATCAATTTCAAAGTGTTTAGTTATTCAACAATGTGGTAACCAATTATAATCTTTATTCCATATTTTCTTGATTTATAAGGTCCCATTTTAATTGAAATCATTTTATTAGAAATAACATATGATAGATATAGTAATCTAGCGAGAACTTTAACTAAAAAATCATATATATATATATATATATATATATATATATGAAGAGGATGAGAGACCAATGAAACAATTTGATGATCATAAAGGACAAGGACCGCAACTATAATATAGACATGCTTCATCTACAAGTCAAATCCAACCATCGAAACGTCATGCAATGATTCGATTGGTGAGAGGCTTCGATTTATAGATTTATGTCAACAACACTTAAAAACTCTCAAACCCCCTTAATGATCTTCTGCATCTCCCAACCCAACTCACTGCAATCATCATTTTATGCATGGCATATTTAGATGTATCAGTGATAGTTTATACATTTAAAAAAAAGATAAATAATCTCTTCAAGTGAAGGCAAAGTTATTTACACATGAACAACGTAACATCCAGAAGCATAATTTTCCACGAGTTTAAAAGGGTCGCTAAGAATCACCTTAATGGTATGTATTCATCTTCAATTAATTTGCTTGACATTGTTCCTTATCTAACAATGTTTTCCCTTACAGTCTGAACATTCATTTGAGCGTGTCTTCTTCTTGGATCGGACATATCACAACTCTTATATTTGCAAAAAAAATAAAAAATAAAAAATTAAGGATAAACATTACTTTACCTCGCCATAAAGCTTACAAGATGAAAAAGGGGAAAAAATCTTTGTGATATTCTTTGCAATACTGGCCAAGAGAATGAGATGGTCTTCTTAACTATACAAGGAATAAAGGTAAGATAGTAACATTCAAGATAAGGATTACAATTTGTTTATATTTGATTGTTTTGATAAAGAAATACAACAAGGGTTTCAAACTAAATCCTAAAGAATCTGGTTGAGTACCTACCCTTCACCAAACCATCTTTGGTTTTTATTACAATTTTTTCAATGTGGATGAAAGACATTGTTTCATTTATTTCGCCTGCAAATAGGGTTTGAGAAGAGGTAGTGGGTGTATGAGTGAATCGACAATTCCCGAACCAAGTGAAACTTTTCTGTTATTAGAATTAGGAGACATGCTATTGTATTCTTTTCCTTCTTGTAATGTTTCCCTGTATCTAATAATAGGTTTCTCATTTTTCTACATACAAGTTTTGTTAGGGAAATCCTTCATATTAAAGCCATCAGTTCATGAATTTTGTACTTGGATTAAATTATCAGAAACATGACGATTCTATCTTGCTTTTCCTTCTTCAGAATGATACTTGTTAGATGAATTAGATAATATATCAGAAACCAGTCCGTTATGCATGTATATAAGAAAAAAACTTATTGAATTGCATATACCCACATGGTATTAAATAAGTTTCTGGGTAGTTGTTGGCATCTGAACTTCTAACCCGAATGAAACTTTAGCATAGTCGAAACCTCAAAATTACATTAGATTTCTTTCCTGATAACACTTGGGAATACTTGCAATGTATGAAATTGAAGGTAGAGTAGCCAATATTTCGTGTAAGAATATCAGATTGTGGATCGTTTCCTCTGCTTTTGATCCATTTGCCAAATGGAACAAACATGAAAAAGAGAGAAACTTTAGGTACCCATGTAACCAACCCAACAACGTTTGATCGACAAGGGTTAAGCAAATCATGACAGGTTCATACATTAATTACGTAACCACGAATATCTACTTCACCCTTTGTCACAGAAATGGTCTAATTTATTTATTGTTGTTCTTGTTTTGATGATCCACTCACTCACCCACTCCCGAATAAAAATTGGCCCATATAAATGTTCTCTTTGATCAAAGCAAAGCATGCAAAGCCAATATATCGGCCCAAAACCGATAGCATTTTTCTGGAACAACAAAGATAGCATTTTCGCAGCAGTCGGTAATTATATTGGATCACCTAAACCTGAAGTATATTAGTCAATAACGTGAACCCAAAGAAAACGTACTTGTGGGTGTATCTGGTTCATGGATTAATCTGAAATCAATACAAAATATCCAGCTTTATATGGCAGAAAGTCGGAAGTGGGTAGTGACCAAATCGTATAGAAAATGTTCCTGGAATTCAAATTTGTGGCGCACACTATCAAATGGTACATTCTGAATTCATTGATCCTACCAATTTCTTGTCTGTGTATATTTAGAGTTTCTACTTTTCTCTTCAAGTAAAAACCACAGTTGACTTCACAAGTATTACTGGTCATCCTTTCACCATCGAGATATTCTTGTCACATTTTCTATTCTACCATAATGGGAAGCCTGTAATTTTTAGAAGAATATGAAGATACATAATATGGATCAATTCTTATTAGTAATTTATATATCTTGCGATATCGATAATTAAGTTGATTAAATTTAAATTAAATAATAATAAATCGAATATAATTGAACATGCATTACATAACCTTAAAATATGTAAGTTTTTTGTGTATATCAATGCTTTAGGTATTGCATTGTTGAATATTTAAAAATAATTTGACTATAAAAGAATTAAAATTAAACTTAGGACTTAAGCCTGCCTTCTTTGTCTGGTAAAAGAAAGAAGATGGGGCAAATGGGAAGGGAGACGTGGACATTACTGAAAAGAATTATGGGGAAAGTGTATTGTATGTAGAGGTGGACAGGATTGAATCAACTGTTTTGGGTGGTGACATTGGCATTTACACACAATGATTTGATATACCAAGTGGAGTTTTAGGTGGCCTTTTTCTGACTTCTTTGCTACCTCATACACGTATACAAACCCACACGTGTACCCACTCAAAAAATAGAAAACCAAAAACAAAAAAGAAAGTCTTTTAAATTAGACATGGATGAGTTGACCTTTTCTATTTTTGAACTGATACAATGCAACTTGCTTGTTCCAGAAACCTCGCGTCCAATAAAATCATTTTTTTTATGGCAATTTTCTCAACTGAAATTACGCTGGTTTAAAGGACAAGGATTCATGCTGGAAACTGTTTCCCCATGCACCCCTGCAATCACCATTACAAGCCGAGTGCTCTCCCCCTTCTTCTTCCTCACTTGTGTATCTTTTATATTTTCAGATATGTTCACAATGTTTAGCCAACTTAACCAAAATATGTGGTTTGTTAAGAACTTGAACTTGTTAATTAGCTCCTAAACCTAATTAGTTTCCAACAGTTTGATTTGACAGAACTAAAAGTTTGGCTTGATGGAGCACAACTAGGCATCCATACATGCATAGTGCGCATGACATTCACATTATCCAATGGATAATCACACAAAATGTAATTGTTTTTCTGAATAATGTTTGATTTTTATCTATCATCATCGGAGAGGATATATTAATGAGTTTAAAGCTAGCTAAAGCCGGTAAGCTTCCCTTCTTTCCCTTTTTTTTTTAAAATAAAAATAAAAATAAAAACCTAATTGATTTGTGAGAAGATCTCAATATCAACAAATAAAAGAAGCATTAAGGGATCATGTTAAAAATGGAAAGAAAATAACAAGAAATATAAGATTTAATTACTGGAATCTGTTGGCTTGGAGATGCATCCTACATTAATCTCACCTTTCAGACAATGGACTCAGCTTTATCAAATCATTTATCTCATATATTAATTTATATATCTTTTATCATCCTTTTAATTTACTAATAATATTTTGTTTGATTCTTAAGATTTGGGTGAGAATTTAGATTTAAAATAAAATTTATTGTTTGAGTATTTATTTAGATTCAGATTTTAATTTTAATTAAATTCTTGATAAATATTTTAAAACTATTATGTTTTTACATAATCATGAATTTGGAATTAATTCTCACTATCCAAATATAAAATTGTAAATTAAATAAACTTAAAATCAAGGATTTCATATATTACATTTAAAATCTAAGTCTTAAATCTAGATTAATCATTATAACCTAACATTATTATTCTACATCAACGATTTCCAATCCATATATTTCCAGATCTGTCTTTGACATGATTTGCCAAGTGATGGGAATATGCATGCACGATTACTCAAACAGATAGTTATTCCTAAGACAAAATTATTATTATAACATAATTGATTACGACCATCTTTAAAGTCTTAAAGTACCTTTTGTAACTATAACTAAAACAACTGTTGACAATATTTTTTTCAATTTTCTGACGCCATACGAGTAGTTTTCTGTATAAAAAATTAATTTTTTTAAAGAAAAAAGAGGAATAAAAATGGAACCTATATTGGCTTATAGTACACATGGCGAGCAAAGACTTTTGGTGAGGTCCAAAAAATTTCATATGAAGTAGCATTCAATTGGAACATAATCCTTTCCTGATTCTAGTAGACCAAATGATATCGTTCATGAATCAGGACATTAAAGAAATATAAAACTCTTACAATTCAGAGGGAAATTTTAAAAGAGAGGGAACATATCAAGTAGAATTGTAGACAAATTTGAAAGTTCTTTTGGGGTAATGCCAAGAGGAAAAGATAAAGATGTCTGTAAATTAGGTAGAAAAGGTAGCAAATTATCCAGTAGATGGCGTCCAAAACTCTTGTTTTGAATGCGTGATTCTCTCGGATTTGTACCTTGCTCGTCTTATACCTCCATAATCTAACAATATATCTGTATACAGTCATTATGAAGCCTGAGTTTTATGTTGTAATCAACTAGTCACTTCATCGTTAAAAACCCTAGTCATTTTTTCTAGAAAAAATTACAGTAGAAAGAGAATTTTGATTTCTTGGATCAAAAGATAATACATTTTCACCTGAGTGTGAAAGAATATGCAATGCTTGATGTAGTGTTGTGATGAAATATATGAGACCAACTAACCACTCGGGGGTATATATATATATATATATATATTATTGTTCACTGTTTCCGTGCATGCCATGTGCTACCAAACGCAGTTCCATCTCAAACATCTATCTTTCTATCTTGTTTATTTTTACGAGGAGCCCACTTCTTGTCACCTTTTGGTTAACTTCCAATATTGGATAATTTTTCTTATTAATTTTGGTATAATTAATTAAGAATAACCTTGTTAAAGTTTATAATTAATGAACGGGAAGACAAGTGATGATATATAAAATATGGCAATGAGGAGGATGGTGAATGAAATTAACAATTATTCATGAATATATTATATATTTGATAATTATACCAAAAATAATCAGATCTATTCTTTTAATTACCAACTCGTTCTTCTTTTCGTAATTATTCACATCTGTGTTATGCCCATGAAATATTTAACCCGACCCTTTAAATATACTTATGTGCCTGAATTGAAAAGTGCATGCACATAGGCGAAAGACTAAACCATACATGTAAGCAAGGCTCGGAGGAGACGTGGGAAGAATAGGTTAATGATCATTGATCTCTGATTATTATTTTTTAAATAATATGTCTTGATATATGATAGTAAAAGGGGGCGGAACAGTGGGAGTGGTCCCATGTTTTTCTTCCTTAAAGGCTCAAGGGATTAACTTTGTTTAACCTAAAATAATTTTGTCTATTTCGATGGGGACTTTAATTGAGTGGTAGAGTTAGGTGGGTATTGGCAGTTGGTAGTTTATTTCAGGGCTGTCAGGGTCAGTTAAGGAATCTTTTTTTAAAAAATTTTCAAAAGCTTTATGGGGTTCCACATATCTTATTATCATCAATGACTATTCATTGTTAATTAATAATACACATTTCTTAGAGATCGAGATGAGAGCCTCACGATTTGCGTCCCATTCTCCATGCATTATTCATTAGTGTCCTTCTGAATAAGCTTTTTAATTCAGAATTATGGTTTTAAAACGTTAGAGATTAAAGATCCATTGTATTTGTTCAAATTATAAATATAAAGGTTTTAGATATTCATTAACAAAAAAAATATTTTTAAAATCGATTTACTTGACCCAAATAGTAATCATATCAGGAATTTTTTATATGAATAAATAAGAAAAAAAGGAGAAGATTTATTGGTTAAGGAAGGGATATACTCCTTACCAAAACTTGGATTTGTGATCTTACCTGCTTCTTCTTAATTCTTCTGCCTAACTAATTAATGATATATATATATATATATATATATATATATAAGTTGTGTTGTAAAGCGTACCTAACGGATGAAAACACAGGGGAGATGTAGGGGAAGGATTTGCCCTATTATAAGCCAATCAGTACAGCCTCCTAAATACATACGAAATATAAAAATAAAATATGAGTTGATTGGCCAAGGTTTGTGCACATCTGCATCATATTCTCACCCCACTAATTTCAAGATTTTTATGCAACACCAAAAAGAAGAAACCGTGTAGTTTCAACAAGTTTGAAACCTTCTTGCTCTTTAATTAATGCTTTCTTTTTCTCCGTTTCTTTCTTCAAGTAATTTTTTAGATTTCCAATTCAATTTCATTTTCCCAAATGGGAATTATTACTTGTAAAAAGTTTTAAGTGCTAAATCAGAAGATTTGCATAATTAAATGCGTCATTAACATTATTCCGCCCATAATGATAGTAAGCATCCTACATGTGATGAACACACATGCGTACCCATGTGCACACGTGGGAGATGCAAAAAATATACGTAGAAGGCACGTGCCATACATGGACTCGTGCACAATATCTGAAATCTCTTGCTCTTCGGAGCCTCCACACATCAAGCCGTAGCTTTCTTCTCTTTTCTTTTCTTTTCTTTTCTTTTCCTCGATTATTTTGATTTTACGTTTGAAATTAATAATTTATCAATAATCTATAGTTTCAACCCCTAAATATATTAAAAAGTCGAGATCTTTGCATATTGTCGGATAACTTTCAATGCACACTTGCTTTGTGCTTGGTGCAGATTTCATGCGCCAATCCCTTGATATGACTAACGGCAACTAGCCTTAATTCCATTGCATATTTCCCTTTGTATAAAGAAAAAGAAACGGATTTGAGAATGACAGTTATATTTACACACACACACACACACACACATATATATATATATATACTCCCGACCATTTGCAATATCATTATAGGAAGATTTCAGTTTCTTTAAACATAGAACATTTGTGAGATTAACTACCCATGTGGATCAAAATATTTTATTTCAATTTAAATCATAATTTATTTTAAAAAGTTCAATAAAACTATACATAGATGATAAATATTTAATATTTTTCTATACTATTAAAAACAATTATATTCAAAATTTTTCATATTTATTTTACATAAAATTCAGATGGTGTTTATATATCATATTTAGTCTAATTTTGAATAAGATCCAATTGTTTACTCCACTAGATAGGAACATTAGCTTGGCGAATGGTACAAGAAAATAATCATTTTAATCATAAATGTTGAAGTTATTCATTGGCCATGTTATATCGAGATCATGAACCCCAACAACAAATGTTCAATATATTAATGCCCAAGTGCTAAACTTATACATTTAATTAATTCGATAGAACCAAACAAAATCTTGATTATTGTCTAATGATTGTGCTTATGTGGCTCTATAGTTTATAGAAAATGATATAGATCGAGCCTTCCATGTGCCAACTGCCTATCACAACCACAACTATAAGCAACCTCGTATATTATACATCAAAATGATTAAACATGTGCAAACTGACATTACTAACCAACCTTTTCGCTCCAAATTAATCCATCAAACATGTTCCTTTTGATGGTTAACTTATCAATTCCTTGGCATTCACAACAATAATACATCATAAACAAGGAGATTCTAATTAGATTTGGTAATTAATGATCGCTTATTTGGGTGCTAAGCATGTGATTCCATCGTCTAGATTTGTGTACATCACTAACTATTTTGCCTCTCCTTGATTAATTATGACATGCATGTTTGATATCCATTAAAGATCATACCCAGAACAAAAAAAAAACAATAAATCAAACATTTTTTTATAACAAATAGAAAAAATTTGGTAAACTTTCGGTTCCTTAACCCGAATAAAGCGAAGGATTAATCTCTGAAAAGGATATACATTGCTTATGGAATCATACAGTGAGTGCTTTTCAAAGGGAGCCATTATTGATAGTGTAAGTGTCATTTCACTTGGGACTGCACTTTGCCCTATTTCATGAGCTAGTTTTTGGAATTTCGCCCTTCCACCAATAAAATTATTTTATATTCTTATTTCTTAAACATAATTTATTTACAGTTTTTGAAAATATATAATTTGGACAGTATATTTCCATGATGTTAGCCGATAAAGTTGATTTGGACATTACAAGTTGGATAGTTACATTCATATTTTTGAGCTAACCTTATCTTGTCTAGAGAAGTGAGGACAGATATGGTCCTTGAACCTTTTCTTCAGAACAATGTCAATAATCGATATCTATATCTATATCTATATCTCTCTCTATATATAGACCTACTAATTTAGAGAATAAATTCAGAAATATTGGCCGAACAATGAGACTGAATTCGACGCACGAATTCCTCAAATGTCTTAATTTATGGAGAAACCCATGTCCATCCATTATCTACATGGCAACTTCCCCCTTCATTTTTTTCCAATATTTCTCACGTGGGATATTTATATGGACTCTATTTTAATGAAAATAAAAGGAAATCCATAGATATTTTGTCAAGCATATGCATATGCATTCACAATGTTGTTGATATAAACTTATAAAATTAAAAAAACTAGAAAATTAAGGATAATATCTTATTCATATTTGAATTTTTTATAAAATAAATTATTTATATTTATTATTTTTATACGTCAATATTATACGAACCTAATTCATCAGTATTAGTATTAGAAGTTAAAATTTATTATTGGTTGGTTTATTTAAATTAACTTCTGGGAAGAGAATCATAGAGGAGAAGCACAATATATATATATATATATATATATATATATATATATATATTATTAAACTTTGAAAAATAATTAAGTTGCCGTGCCATGTGAGGAAGAAATTAAACAATAAAAAGTATGACCCAACAATTTATTGAGCACTCTCTGAGTGATATGACTGAGCACAGCATAAGATATAATAATCAATCAACAAAACTAAACTTTTATTAGTTAATCAATTTAATTAATTAATCTTTGCATTAAGAAAAGAAAATGTGCACTATGGAAGGAAGTATTCCATGTGATTACACTATCATCAGCGCCGAAAACACAACCCTACTCAAATCTTAGTTTTCTAATATCCCTATTAATAATTGACATGTGTTTATCTACTTTAATGTTCTTGATTTTTCGATAATTTATTATTAAAATACGTATACCTTTTTATGTTTTTCGTTCATAATTTATGTAAAATCATTTTTAGAATGCTTTGCTAGAAAAAAGAAAAAGGGTCTATGAATAAATAATTTAGGAAGTGTCGATCGTCTTGGAGTCATCCATGACATGAGATGGACCGTTGCTTTATAATAGATTATTTTTATATTATAAGAAGAGGTTGATGAAAGCAGAAGATGTCTGTAAGTAGTTGATTGGGTGGTCTTCCCCCCTCAGCCTCAAACAACATGTATGGAGAGAAATAGAGATAAAATCTATAGATCAGAGATTTGCTTTCGAAAAATGACAATCATAACAGATATGCAATGTTGTTTATAGATTAGATACCTAACTTTCATTTGCCTCCCAATGGAGGAGTAAGATATTTGCAAATTTAAATATGACTGTAATTCCTCCATTTTAACTTACGTTATCTGCACTAAATGTATGTCCATCCAACTAATCATCTATCTATACTTATTAAATATTTCTAAATTCAATCATCTTATTTATATTCATAAACTCCAAAAATTCAAAATATTAAAACTAATAATTTGATTATTGACGAATCAAAATAAATCAAGTAGAAGACCCAGGAATAATATTCTTCTAAAAATCTGCATATACAAACTCGTTTGAAGGTTGAAGAAAGCATCCATGAAGTGATTAATCAAGTGCATATCACGTGCCCAGATGGTGAAGTTATCAGAAAATTTTAAACCCAAATTCATACAGTCCAATCAAAAACGGATCAGAATTTGTCTATGAATTCGGGCACTAGATCGGTATTAGAAAGAGAAATGGACACAGTATGTGCATAGATAGGAATGGAAAGTCCGAGTAAGAAAGAAAGAAAGAAAGATGTACAAGAATTAATTAGCGATCTTTGTCATACTTCCTTATCTCATGGCCCTCGACAATGTTCCCGATGGGCTAGTTTAGGACCGCAGCCATATGCCCTATAACTTCTACACTGTATATTACTTGCTACAATCCAAAAGATATGTTCCGATTATCTTTCCTCTTCCCATCACAGGCCATTATTGGTTTCATCTTTTCCTTGGAATGCAACAATTTTTAGTCAATTCAATTCAATTCGGATTAATTCGTGTGGTATTTTATGTATTCCATAACTGGGGACCTCTACTTTTAATAATTACCCGTATTTATAGATTATAAATTCAAAATTTTTATTCTATACTATAAATCAAAATGTTGTTTTCCTTTTGATGTTACTGTACGATAAAATTTGGTGTGCTATTAATTATGATTTAGATAACAGATAGGTTCACTAGATATATTGATGTCTAACAAATGGGTGATTGAACTTTTTTTCCATCTTTTTATTTGAATTCCTTCTCGTAATATACCCAATTTTGAATAATTTTATCTCGAAAAATATATATATCAAACAAACAAACAAACGTAAACGATCAAAACTGATTAACTATATCAAGAATTCCACCCATACAATTAAGAATTTTGAGAGATATCCCTGTTGGACTATTTGTTCTCTGAAGTTGACCAAGCATGGTACTGAGAACAATATGAAAGAAATGAGTTAATGATGTGAAATCAGCTTGCCTTACCTAATTTACTTGATAATCATAACAAGCTTAACTATTGATTAACGTCCATATGATCTTATCTGCCAACATTGAATGGAACAATACGCGTTTAAACACAACACCTCAAGGTCAAAAAAATGAAGCAATTGTAAATTAAATATTATAACAATAAGTGAAAAGGGTGTTTGTTAATTGTTATTAGAGACATACATATGGTAGTTACAAAACATATGAAGGATATATATGGTGGTCAAATCAAATAAGCAAAAAGAAAATGAAAAATAAATCAAAGGAATGTGCTAGTCTCAGAGTAATGGGGTCATAGATGTTGATAGAGAAATAAGGTCACTTCTATGGTTCTATTATTGGTCCCAAAATATTAGCCCTCTTCCACTGCCAATTATCTGCCTCAGACCACATATAATATGCATACCCTTCTTTCTTTGCTTCATTTATGTAACAAGAAATTCCCGCTCTCTTTGCTATCTTTCCTTCTTTCTTAATTCTCATAGGGACCCTACAAACAATTTTCATCCAGCTACCGGATTTTGCTTTAACCAATTCGATTCCGAAAGAAGTATGTTACTTCTGAGAATCTAAGATGTATGGCTGAACTGAACTTGATCCATTATGAGAGGTTAGTAAATATTTATATCTATTTGATTTAATTTTACGTATTATATTTATTGATTTAATCTATATGATGTGAAAATATAAAACGAGTTTGTAATTGTAATAGAAATGAATACCCATGTGCCTTTCCACAAAAATACCACGTGGTCTTCTCTTAGGTGTCTGAGGTGGACCTGCATTCTTATTAACCCCACCACCCCCACTCACTCCCCCAACTCTATTTATACCCCATTTTCTTTCCCTTTCTTCCCCCGAAAAAACAAAACGCAACACTCCTCTCCTCTCCTCTCTTCTACTCTCCTCTCTCGCCTTCTTTTCCTTTAACCAACGTATCAAAATCAACTCCCCTCTTTTCTTACTCGCATCCTTCAAATTCCTGCTTTCAACTCTAATTTCCATGGCTACTTCTTCTGGAGCTCCTTGTTCCAGTAATTGGGTTGGAAGCCAAATCCCTCTTCATTCGCATCAACATAAACACCTCCAACTCTCCTCTAATTCACTCCTGGATTTGGGCTCTGTTCTTTTTACCAAGAATAAGCCCACTACATGTCGCAGAACAAACTGTAAAATTCACTGTGCTCTGCACTCTCCTTCAGTTCTTCGTTTCCCGTCAGATAAGCCTTATCATCAACAACCAATTGTCATTCCTGAAGATGACCCTTTGGCTACTCTAAAACGCAGAACCAACCAACACCACCGCCACCGTCAAGTTCAACCACCTCACTGGAACCTCCTTCAAAAAGCAGCAGCTATAGCTTTGGACATAGCGGAAAGTGCTTTAGTATCTCATGAACGCCAACACCAACTTCCTAAAACTGCTGACCCACGTGTCCAAATCTCTGGCAATTACGCTCCAGTGCCTGAACAATCCGTCCGGAAATCTCTTCCGGTCACCGGAACCATCCCCGATTGCATTAATGGTGTCTATGTTCGAAACGGTGCCAACCCACTTTTTGAGCCAGTCGCCGGTCATCACTTATTCGACGGAGACGGTATGGTCCATGCTGTCAGTATTAATAATGGCAATGCTAGCTATGCTTGTCGTTTCACTGAAACGGAAAGATTAAAGCAAGAAAAAGTACTCGGAAGGCCAGTGTTTCCAAAAGCAATTGGCGAGTTACATGGCCATTCTGGTATTGCAAGATTGTTACTTTTTTACGCAAGAGGATTATGCGGTCTTGTCGACCATACTAAAGGCACTGGTGTAGCAAACGCTGGTCTTGTCTACTTCAATGACAGGCTTCTCGCCATGTCTGAGGACGACGTTCCTTATCAAGTTCGTGTCACTCCTTCTGGCGATCTTCAGACTGTTGGGAGATATGATTTTGACGGCCAACTTAGACACACCATGATTGCACATCCAAAGGTTGATCCTGTTTCTAAAGAGATGTTTGCTCTTAGTTACGATGTCATTCAAAAACCATATCTCAAGTACTTCAGGTTCTTTCCCGACGGTACAAAATCACCGGACGTTGATATCCCTCTTCCAGTGCCCACCATGATGCATGATTTTGCCATCACCGAGAATTTCGTGGTAATCCCCGATCAACAAGTCGTTTTCAAACTTCAAGAAATGATAAGTGGTGGCTCTCCTGTTATCTACGATAAGAACAAGAAGTCACGGTTCGGAATCCTTGCAAAGAATGCCGGTGATGCCAAGGATATTATTTGGGTAGAATCGCCCGATACTTTCTGTTTCCACTTGTGGAATGCATGGGAAGAGCCTGAATCAGATGAAATTGTGGTAATTGGATCTTGCATGACTCCACCAGACTCCATTTTCAATGAATGCGACGAGAGTTTAAAGAGCGTGTTATCAGAAATCCGCCTGAATTTGAAGACAGGCAAGTCCACGCGCCACGCAATCATTCGAGAATCTGATCAAGTGAACTTGGAGGCCGGGATGGTGAATAGAAACCGCCTTGGCAGAAAGACTCGATATGCTTATCTTGCTATTGTCGAGCCTTGGCCTAAAGTTTCAGGTTTTGCTAAAGTTGATCTTTTTACTGGTGAGGTAAAAAAGCACATTTACGGGGTTCAAAAATTTGGAGGGGAGCCATTTTTCTTGCCAAGAGATCCCAACACCGAACAAGAGGATGATGGCTACATACTTGCTTTTGTTCATGATGAAAAGAAGTGCAAATCAGAGCTTCAAATTGTAAATGCCATGAATTTACAGTTAGAAGCTTCGATTAAGCTGCCCTCCAGAGTACCCTATGGATTTCATGGTACATTCATCGACTCCAAGGACTTGGTGAATCAAGCATAGCCCTTCTTCTTTTCCTTTCTCCTTATTACTCCTCGAAACATCAAAAAACTACAAAAGGGGTGTATTTTTACCGTCTTTTATACATGTGTAGAGGGAGATTTTTACCTGAGGGATGATGGATTTATCCCCGGAAATCTCCTGGATAGTAAAAAAATTATATAGTCCCGGCGGCCGTTTTTCTTCTGTTAGTTCCTTTGTATGGAAACCAACTTGTAGCTTTTGGACAGTAGGTAGAATTCGAGCTCAGCTGGTTTCTGCTCCTCTATTTTGTCTGTATCTTTCATTAAGTTCGGTTACTTGATTTCTTTCTACATTTCTCCTTTAAATATTTATACTTTTCTTACTTTATTGATATTTTTCATTTCCGAAACCAAAAATCTAAGTTTGACCTGATGGTTCTTCCATTAACCTTCGCTCAATGGGTGATTTCCTGGGTTGATGGTTAAGATACGGTTGCTGAAACATTCCATGTGCCTTTAATTAGTTCGAAGGGTATTTGTCACGTTTATTACAGTAGTCCAGTCCTTGTTTTGGAAGGAAACGGCTAACATTTCTTTTCTTTTTGCAAATTTCCATATGTTATCACTTTCAGCTGCTGCCCTTTTCATTATCACTTATCATTGTAAAAATTTGTCAGCCTTTCCCCCCGCCCTCTTCCCAAATCTCACCCTGCTTTTTATTTCCCATTTTCTTCCATGCTCGGTACATTAAATATTATTCCCAAGTATCAGACAGAGATCAAGTGCCCTTTTGACTCTAGAATTGTTTTCTTCTTGCAATTTTCAGTTTAAGTAATGCACATGACCATAATTGGAAACAAAGCATTCTGAACCAGAAGACATTATCATTTTGGTTAGTAATATTCCTAATAAACAGAATAAAGTAAATAGTATGCAATGAATAATACACGATAATCATGAGGAGTTTTAAGCTTCATTCCGTGTCCATTGAACATAAAACAAAATGTCAAAGCATTGATATTTTTGGCATCCCTATCGCTTGTTCTTCTTTCTACAAGATATATAATATAGATATAATGAACAAGGAACATTACTATCTAAATTATTTAAAGAGACCAATTAAATAATTAGCAAGGGAACATCATTATCTTAATAATTTAAGTCCAAAGAGATGGATATTGCAACATCAAGTATTAAATATTTGAGTAACAAATTAATGATTGCTAGGAAAAGTATATCATCATGATAATTATCAGGAAAAATTAATAATTGTATTCAAGCAGTAGAATTTTTATTTATTCCCTTTCAGTTATCCCCCTTTTCTCTTTAACTAGCAATCTTCTCTGCAAACCACACAACGCCACCGAACAAAAAAAAATTTTAGTCTTATGATAATGGAGACAATGACAAGGAAACCCTACACCTCCTTGCCGTCGGTTTGGTAATGTTTTATATATATAATACGAATTATTCTCATTTTGCCGGAGAAACAATATTGGCCATAACTTTGTAAAAGAAAGTTAGTGTTCTATTGGCAATGACAGTTACACCTTTAAGGTCTAATCTCTCGAAGAAAAGAATCAATGAAAAGGAAAGGGAACATAATATATATATATATATGATGAAGAAAGAGAGGGAGTGGAGAGTACAAAAAAGTCCCACTTAGCTTATCGTAGGTATTGTCCAAAGAAAAGAGAGAACAAAAAAGTCTGATCCTAATTTCTAATTCGCTCACTGGGATTATCAGAAAGATCAACTGGGAATAGACTTGGCTAAAAAGGTCGTTTTTTGATTTTCTACTGGTGTTGTTTGAATACGAATTTTCTTCTCGATCAATCTTCACCGACTTTGCTCATTTTTTTCTACGTAACTTTCGTGCTTGAGTAATTTGTTTTTGATTGACTGATTGCTTTTTGGAATTTCTGGACCTCCACTGATGATATCATCATTTCCTTCCACCCTCTGTATCTCTATCTTTGGTACCAAAAGTGATGCCCTCACCCAGGGATTCCCACCGCCCGACCCGACAGGCATCGTGAGGAAGGTAAATCATGGTACTCCAGCGGCCTCCTAGATGAGGATCCAGGTCTTGGTGCCCACAAGGAGTCCACCCAGAGGGTGTCGAACCGTGGCTCTTTGGTACCAACATCACATCCGAGTACCAACTGGGCTACACCCGTACGGGTCTCTCTCTATTTTTATTTTATTTGGTTTTTGATGTCGACCTTATTACTCCCTTTCTTTTAATCTACCATTCTTTTTAACTTAGATATCTTTTAGTTTTACAATTATCTAATCTTGATTCACTTAAATATCTTTTTATTTCATATAAATATCAACTTTCACGCAAACAAGAAACAACCTTAAACTGCAATGTCAAATTGTTTAAAAAAATGTTACAATGTTTGTCTCTTGAATTTCTCAAATACCCACTTCACATATTAGGTTTAATATTAATTTCTTATTCTTGTACTCCTGCACACGTGCTGAATTTTGTAGGAAATATACATACATACATACATACATATGTATACAAATATGCAAAACTGATGGACTTTTGGTAATTTCACTCGCATGGGCAGACATGATTACGCATGAAAAGACCGTTATTTTTTGGGAAAAGAACCATTGCTTCATGCCCGTTGCTTCACTAATTAATAGGATGGCAGCCTCTGTGCCTGCTTGTAAGTTGCAACAACGTTAATTAAGAACCACAAACATTTTTTAATCGTCAAAGTGAACTTGGGAAGAAGTACCGATGCATATGTGGAATTCTACATTCCACGTTTAATGGTACTATTGTTAATCTTCAAACTTTTCTAAATAAATTGCACAAGAAATTAAGAAAAGGAAAAGGAAAAAAAAACAAAAGAAAAAAGCAAACTAGTCAAGTCAATAGTTCGCCGGTAACAATTTCTTGTCCGTTACTATACATTTCAAAAGGCCTTCAACCTTTCTTCCATCAATTGCGAAGATGATTCTCTTATACATACAGTCCCTGGCTTCATCTTATCCTCTTTTAAAAAGAGTCGAATAATGTCATATTATTAATTCAAACAATAAAATTTTTTATTGAGATCAAGTTTAAATCAATTTAAATATCTGAATTCATGTAATCCATGGATGAAAATTTTCACACTAAAAACGTTTTATCGACAGGTTCAATGTAAATGGCCTATAATTGGTAGTTACTTCGGGCGTGCACATGCACCGACCGTGGCACGTAATGTAATATCTATCTAAAAGACATGAAAACAGCAGGAGACAATGCTAGCATCCCTGACAAATTAAAGTTGTTTTCTTTAGCATTTGGATGTGGGGCTATAATCATGCCATTGATTTCTTCTTTTCTTCTTTCTTTGAAGTTATATATGGAAGAAATTGGGACAGATGAAAATTGACACAATAAATGATTATCGCCTGCTAATTGGTCATTAAATACCATAAATTATTAACAAAAACATGCTTTACATTTGTCTGTCGAGACGATCGAGATAATATGAATTAGGAACAACCATATTTGATGTTACTTACTGTAGCTGACATATAAGCTTGGAAAATGAAGTTATAACGTAAAATTATGAGCCGCTGGATCTCAATTATTAAGTAATTTGTCATTCTAGAAAGCAGTATAAGCATAACCCTACCATTAGTGAGTGTCAGTGTTTGTTTGCTCGCAAACGAGGCCAGTTTCTGCTCAATTATAGCACTTTTATATATGCCAAACCCCATGAAAGTTTCAACCGTCAATTGCTTTAAGTAACGTTTAATTTCTTGTCTCTTTTGAAGTGTCTTCTCCACACCGCCCAAAAAGATTTCAAAAGAAATGGCTTTGCATGTATGTTTGTTGGACATGCTACATTGTTTTGTCTTATGTAATGCTATTAATCACCATTTACAGTAATTACCCAAAAAATAATCATTATTTTTGTAAATTTTAATGATGAATCATGCAGTAACTTGAACTTGGGTGAAACTGTTCTCACCTAATATAAAACCCTACATGCAAGAAGTTCACATGAACCCCACGTGATAATTGAACTAAAATACAGAAACCAGTGAGGCCAAGATGATGACAGGAAAGATAACATGTCTCTGATGTAGAGCCTAGGATTAGACCCAATTTAAAGAATACTTCTCCCCCCATATAATTGTAAACATGGTCAAAGGAAAGCATGCAAAAACATCTCAGATAAAAACAAAGGGAAATATCGAAACCCAGCGATTGGTCGTGTCTGAGACCGACAACGGCCGCCATTAATTGGTTGAAGTGGACCTGACAGAGAGCCGAAATCAAAGCAAGTCTACGTTTGTTTATTATGAAAATACGTGCTTGTCATTGTAAATGATAAAAATAAATAAACTATTTACTATCGGAATTAACAGAATTAAGTTTAATTAATAGCTAAAAATATACATTTCCAGTATTAAATTAGTGAACAATTATGGTATGTCCCGTGTCTAATTTCCCCCATTCTTTAGTAATACACAACAAGAACTTCTAAAAAATCAAATAAAATAAAATAAAATAAATGTGCGTGCGTGCGTGCGTGCGTGCGTGTGCGTAAGAGCGGCTAACACATCCCCACTTCTCATGCAATGGAAGAAAATTCAAGAAAGTGGCGCTTACACGTTTACCTTCGAATCTTAGGAACCCAAGAACGAGATGAATATTAATATCCAAATGAATACAGAGAAAGGACAAATCATGCAAAGAGAAAGAGAAAAGATGAACATTAATTATGTAGTTTATCCAAAGAAAAGAAAAAGCAAACATACAGAAAGAGAAGTATGTGCTCTTCTCAACATCTGTCTTCTGAATTGTATGGAGAATGACGAACACAATGATGCAATCATCTACCATTCTTATTTAAGAGTGGAAACCCATGAATTCCAATACTATTCAAAAAAAAAGTTGCTATGTTCTCTTTATATATATGTATGTATGTATATATTAAATATTTCTAATCACCCAACACAATTGTTTGATCATTCCAGCCAATGAGATATACCGTACATGTCAAATAAGGCAAAAGGATTGCTTCAAGTATGTGCTTGGTTTGAGCTGAGCAAAATAGACCCATCAACTGTCTCAACTATAACATAGTGTTTTTTCATGATCTATTCCTTTAATTCAAACGCATAATAAAGTAGCCGTTCCTAGTGTTTGATTCGCACAGTTGTAGTGATAATAAGTGTTTAGTGATATAAATAGTTTATCGTTAAATATTAAATTTTGATTGATTATTATGATTATTAATAGAATTATGATGGATAGAACTTTATCAATAAATTTAACCAATAACAATATTAACATTAAATAACAAGATATCGTAATTCATGATAAATTTGATAAAGGATATTTATTGCTAAAATTTATCATAAAATAATAATTTTTATCCATCATAAATAGTTAAACTTTACCAAAAATAAGAACATAAATTATTTCGTTATTAATTTAATAACAAAACAATAATATTTTGTTAAAACCAACAGTATCAAATATTATTTTCATCATTATTTAAAAATAAAACTATATCCATTGTTATTCTTCATTATTATTTGTAGTGTGATGAACAGTATTGCAATTTGAGTATTATAAATATCTGCCACGATAAGGATGATATCTACTATCATTTTTTAAATTTCTTCTATCAATCATTTCTATATAACAAGACTTCAAAGTATGAATTTTGATATAATTAAAGAAAGAGAGAGATTCTGACCTAATTCATCAATTTTGTTATTATAATTCAGGGTTAAACCGTTAAAAGGATGGATTTAGGAGTAGGGACATGTAGTTGATAGATGATACAGATAAGCAAAAGCGGAAGTCATACAATCACCTTCTCAGCCGCTGGCACTATGAAATAGTTAAATGATATGCGTAGAAGAGATGCATCTCTTTCCCATGTCATGCTCATAGCAGTCAGTGCCTCCTGGTGAAACATCATCCAACTTCATATTTTAAACAAATAACAAGCTTCCCTTTTTATTGTACTACATTAATTAATTAATTATATGGAATATGTGGACCGCCACCGGAATTTCGGATGTGGAGATTGAAACTTGATTGAATTTAATTTAATTCAAAAGATAGAGGAGAAGAAGTGGGAATGGCCACTCTTACTTTCTCCACTTTAATAGGATGGAAAGTAACCAATACTCCATTGAGTTACAAGGATAAGGGAAATTTTGAAATAATATGTATATTATAATGTATGAAAAAGGACATAAAATAAAAAAGAACCTCTGAATTATCATTAAAAAAAAGGCAGAACCGCGTACACAGACGAGTAATGGGCATTATTCTGAAAACTTGCACGAATTAAAATACTTAAAAGTAATACCAGAGTGTGCTTTCGTGTGGGCGGTCAAATATTAATATATTTGTTTTATCATAATTCCATAGTTGATGCTTCCAACTAACTTAAAGCTTAGCTTATTCAATACTACATTAACGGTCACTATGTATGGTTTTTTCGTAAATCACTAAATCATTATGCATTAATAATACATTTTTTTATTATAACTTCAAATATTGGTTGAGAATAGTGTGGCTGTCGTAAGGTTTCAACTCTGTGGATGCTTTTCTCCAATGGAATGAATATGCTGTTGGATTATTATTATTAACCATGCTTAGTCTAATTTACTTTTACCCATCTCCCTTATTTATGTTTTTTTTTTTCTAAAATAAATATTAATATTTTGGTCTGGGTTTGACTTGGAGTGGAATCATAGGCTAAGGTACCTCTTCTTACAATTAATTAGTACCGATGAAATTGGTTTCTGAGGTAGTTTTGTAGAGTCAATTGCCTGGCCAGATTAAGTAAATGGAATTTGTGATGATGGTATATCCCACTTTGGCTGTCCTGCAGGGTTGACGTTGCTGCTTCATTTTTATTTATTCCGTACTGTTTATTGCTTCTACCATTGACGTCATTAGCAGGTTTAATTTAATCGTACTGAACCGAAATTTCTTGATGAACCAATATCATTGTAGTCCGAAGGTATCTAAATCAGGGAAGATGGCTGCGGAAGTGAACCTAACTATCGAGGAAATGCAAAATAAACAAATATACACCATAACATCTGCCTTCCACTGCAACACAAGGAAGCAATCATCAAGGCAGACAGCATCCCTGAAACAAATAAAAGCCCTTGAATGGATCTAAAGAGAAATACAAAAATTAGGAGTAGAATGCGATCAATGACAGCCATCATTTCCTACCTGACTGACGCATCATAAAACCAAAATGAGTGTTTTGTTTTGTTATGTTTTGTCAATTCAGCAGACAGAAAAGACCGGAGTTTTGTATGTTAGAGCTAACAGGTGTGTTGGATGCCCCGTTACGTTACTGTCTGGGCCGTAAGGTAAACATTTCCAAAGCATCTGGTGCGAGGCCTCTTCCTTCCAACACTTGAAAGACATCCCGGGACGGATTCACAAGCCTGAGTAACTTGTTTTATGAAGACACAACTACATTGGTCTTTTCTTCATAATTACATTGTTTTTTTTTCTCATAAAGTAGAAAAACATTGTTTATTTTATAAAATTAACATTTATCTTTTCTTTTCTTTTTTATTGTAAATCAATTGGAAGATGTTGAACCCATAAGAAATACTGATATTCAAATATTTAATCTAACATCTAACTGTTTAAATATTTTTCTGGTTCTATATAATGGATCTTCAAAGATTTTATGTTGGATATTTTAATTTAATGATAAGAAAAAGATACAATAAGTTATTCGATTAAAATAATTGATAGTATATTTTCATGTGATAAGACACTTTATATTTTTAAGCCGCAAGATTCAATTATAGGCTACTTCCCATTTAAGTTTTTTCTCTTTCTTTCTGAAATTTCATCATCTAGAAAATGTACTACTATTACATAGTTTTGAAGATGTTTATAAAGTATATTTGATATGCAATAGTATATATATATATAGGTAATGAGGGTTTTAATAAGCAATTTGAAAGATATAAAACAAAAGGACAGACTCTACAAGAAAAGAAAGGCATAGAAGAGACATGTCTGCAGAACGCAACTCTTATCGATGCCAACAAGTTTGGCAAAAGAAGAACATATCAAATCTATGCCAGCCCACGACACCTCTATTTTACGACTACTTCACATGGGTAGATTTTAATGCACATTTTCAATTAATACCTTTGCGGTCATGACAAAAGAAAATCAATGGCATGAAGCAAAACTTTATTTGTTCTTCATCAAGAATAATCACATATCCTTAATTAGATTTAAGCTGGATAGAATTATTTAAGTAATGGGATCCAGAGCTTCTTAACTGAATTGGGTCTCGTTGTTGGCATCATGGTCACATTCATTTTGTAAAATTAATTTATGATTACCCGGGCAATTTGCATTGAGGCATGTTTAAGCATGTTCTTATATACAAACTGATATGCGTCTCGTTACATTATTGCATATGTTAATTTTTATATTTCGAAATTGCTTTTAAAACTTGCAATTGGCATATTCTCATATGCTTTATGTCGGTCTAAAGGTATTTCATTCTTCCGCCTGTTGTCAAATGATATAGTTGTCTAGTGGTCCTTGCATGGCACTTTCTGTCTTAATGTAAACTCTACAGCGGGCGGCAAAATTAATTTATTCAACAAATAATATAAAAATATCTTTGATTCTAAGATTAATATGACATTTCTCAAATCTAGAATGAAATAAATATCATAAGTTTTTAATCTACTATAATACTAACATAAATATAAATATGACATATATAATATAATGTTTTAAATTATAGAATTATTGAATTTGATTTAGAGTTAAAAAATGATTTGATATTTTTCTTTTTCTTTTTGTTTTTTTTTTAAAAAGGTGAGAAATGTATGAATTCGAATTTTTTCTTCATTTTTATTTTAATTTGGAAAGCAGATTATTTATGTATAACTTCAAAAAAAAGCCCTGCACTTTTACAAAATATAGCAAAAATAATAAAAGATTAATGTAAGAATCATGGATTTAAGTAACATAACGACAGTATTAAGGAAAATAAAAAAGTAATCTATTTTTGCGCAAAAAGATTAATATTCTAATAGAAATCTTAAAAAATTGCCCAACATATATGGCTGCGAAGGGAAATGAGGGACTGATGTGAAAGAAGACCAAAAACCTAGGACACACGCAATTAAGACGAAAGATAATACATGAAACTAAGAAACCCTTTTTACTATTCAACGTACATCTATGTCATCTGGGTTTCAATTATTTGATTGGAATTGCAGATTCGGACAACAGAATATGACGAATAAAATCTTGAAAGGATTTGTGTTGTTGAACGTAGAGAATAAACAAAAGAATCGAGACGTAAGAAGCATAGATTTTCGGGCATTGTTCATGCACTTTAATTGATTGTAAAATCGGCTTGATTCTCTAATTCATATGCTTTGTAATTGGGTTGTAAATAAACAAAAGCCGGGCAGTTGTTGGGATATCGCAAATTGCAAGAAAACCCACATGGCCATGTTCTTGTTTGAAAGAGTTACACATGAACGTTTGAGCGATTGATTCTGATAGACATGTTTATAGCATGTCTGGGACCAAAATAGACATTGAATTCATGTCTTGCTGTATTAATCATACTCAGTGTAGCTGGCTGGCTGGCTGCTATCAATATCTGCAATTTCATTTTAGTATTTTTTTTTTTCGAAAAAGCAAAAGATGTGGAAGCATGGTGAAATTAGGATCATTCAATGCACCCATTTCCGTCAGTTCCACGTTGACATATTATTCATGCAGTGTTTATGGATTTGAAATAAAGCATTGCCTTCAACACGCTGGAAGGTATCTTGCCTAACGTTAGGCAACATGTGGGCCAAGCACGTATCGTTTTCGGATGTGGAAAGCTTGGAAAGAGGAGATGTTCATGGCTAAAATGACTACTGGGCTTAACCAGTCTTCACTGTCTGTCTCACATTTGGTGGGCTTTGGTTGTGGAATATATTCTTGAAGGAGTGAGCTTCGGCCATTGCCCAAGTCAAGTTGCTGGTCCTTGATATGGCGTGGAATCTGGAACAAAGAGGATTCATTCTTGCATTTATATTTTCGAACATAAACTAGGGTAGAACCATATCATTCTTTCGACAAACCAACCTAACGGAAGAAACGATTTGTTCCTCCACAATCAAAATACGTGTTATTTGCTATGATGATATTCAAAGATTTCAATTACTAGAATAATCTTTTCTTGAAGAAGATACCTTCCAAATAGAAATAGTAAACAACAGCCAGCCTCGAATTTTGGGTTATTTATAAAAAGTATGTGGAGTTCCCAATTTATTTAATGATGTTTTATACAAATACATTTAAGTGAACAATTATTTACATGTTCATTGGATAATTATTTCTAAAAAATCAATTAATAGTGAATTAAAATATATATTATTAGATAGAAATTACAAACATGCTAATTATTAATCTATCATTATATTAAATTTTTAAAAATATACGGATCAAATTACTTTATAATTTTAAGATTTTCTCAAATAGTATATATATATAAACTTAACAATCTCAAATCTATATATAATTTTGATATGAAATGAGTGCATGCTTTATCATATCATATACCTAATTAATTTAATACAAAAAATATTTTTTGACAAACAAGTTATACAATATTATTTGAATTTAAAGAACCTAAATTTTATTGAATTTATAAATTACATGGAATCTAAATTGATATTTTTTAAAATCAATAAAATTTCAATTTTTTTTATTTGGTTGAAAATATAAAATCTATAAATTTTAATGATATTTTTATAATAAAATCAAATAAAACCATATTCTTTCATTTATAAAAAAAAATAATGAAAAAACATTGAAAAATTCATATTCTAAATAGGAATTTGGTTTTCATAAATTAATATGTATGAGAAAATTTAATATTATATGGATTAATTATTTTAATTTCATAATAATCAAACCATATAATTTTATAAATGTATGAAATATTTAAATTTTTTTAATTTAAATTATTTTAAATTAAATGATTTATAAGAATTAAAGTTTAGAATGTGAATTTCACCATAATTTTTTTTTTTTTTTTGTAGAGATTTGATTTAAAGAAGAGGTGAAAATTGATTACAAAAATTACTGGGTAGGGTACGAAGGGGAAGAATTTTCCTTAAAAGTGAGGATAGAGAATTATACTTTCCATCCTATCTTGATATAATTATATATATAAATATGTCAATATTTATATAAAATATTGTGAAATATTAATAAATATGGATCGGATTTTTTTCACAAGTAGAAGGGGAAGGAGATAGAGAAACATCCCCACAGCCAGCTCGGTACCAATCGTAGCAAGATTACCGGCGGAATTAGATGTGACCGTTTCCATTATGGCACTGAGTTGGAAGTAACACAAAAACCATGTTCAACTTGATGCGAATTGTGACGCATTTTGGCGTGGAATTGCAAGTGGAGAGAAATGTGGCAATTTGCAACATGTGCCTGTTTAAGCTCCATATTCACATGCTTCAATTCCATTTTAAGCCTGGAAATGTTTGTTATTCTCACTATCTTTTTTATAGAAAAAACAAAAAAAATAATATTTTTCTATAATATTAACAATTTTCAACCATTTCCTTAATTATTGCGTAAAAATCTGAAGTGGAAATATTAGCACGTGATTAGACACTTCATGTGCAATGGGGAATTGCAATAGTCTAAGTCTTGGGCTTCCAATAGGTCCATAGCATGGTCGAAGCCAACAATCAATTAACTAGTTATTTCCTATCCATCACTTGTAACTTATAACTTTTTACTCGGTTCACCTTAAAATTATTATTTATTAATAATATAATAATATATATTAATTTTTATTAAATACAAAATATTTATTAATTTTATATTTATTACATGTAATTATTATTAATTACTAATATATAGATAATAATTAATGAATTTTTGATATTTAATAAAAATTAATATATATTATTATGTTATTAGTATGTCCATAATCATATATTATGAATTTAGATCATCCAAAAATTTATACTTAGTTGAAAAACATAAATCTAACTTTCTATCGATTACTTTTAAATTTATGTGAAATAGTATTATGATTACAATTTGAATTATTTTTATTATATAATTAATATTATTATTTAATTTTTTTTCTTTTACCATTTATCTATTTTTTCATCATATTACATGTTATTCTTCTTTTTTCCTTCTTATTCTCTTGTTTACTACTTACCATTCTTTATTATATTTTTTTGATTATATTTATTTAATGTTCATTTTTTATTTGTTTTCATATAGTAACTTTTATTTGTGATAATATAATGTATATTTATTTATCATTATGTATAATAAAATATATTATATATTAATAAATAAGCATATACTATATATGATATATATCAAAAGTTTTATATTGATAAATACCATATAATGCATACGTATGTATATATATACCAATATATATAATCTATATTTATTTACTAATATATGTTATATATACAATACATTGGTAAATAAATATATGTTATATATACAATACATTGGTAAATAAATATGTATTGATATATATATTTATTTATAGATTAAGATGAAATGAAATAAAAAATATTATGCAAAAATGAGAAAAAAATAATCAAAGAAAAAGAAGGAAAGAAAGAAAGAAAGAATCATGAGTGAAAATTAAATGTATTTTTTGTTGTAGTTTTTGAAATTTTTGAAAGTCCTATGAAATGTATTTTAGAGATTATGAAAAATATTTTAACCAAAATTTAAAATTTATGATATAATTTGAAAAATATATTATGAAAATGAGAAATATCTAATTAGGCCATTATTTAAAAAAGATGATTACATTATCATAATTTGGTTTTGTTGTTGTGTGAGTATGAATGCAAAGTTCCCAATAATCTTCATTTCCATAGGCCATCATCTACGTGTGAAAATGATTCTTCTCGCCAAAAGTATGAAATGAAAAAAGCATATGCGGTGGCAGTTATCGCAAATCGACGTGGCCTATTGATTGGCTCTTGATTGTTAAACGTGGCAGAATTTTATCGGACAAAGACAGAGCACCGGGGCTTATGAGACATTACTTTTCAATTAAATGGATATGAAAACGTCCCTCTCTTTCCCTTTTCCCTGTGCTTCGACTAATCTTATGTATTACGAACTTATTTGTCTGATTAAATATTTATTTGATGGAAAATTTGGATTGCAATTCCTGAAGTTTATAAAAATGTAGATTTTCCTATTTTTGAAATGCATATTTTTTTATACAGTTCATAGATTTTTCTTTGAAATTTTAAGATAAAATTAAATTATTTATATTCACTTACTATTTACCATTTACTATTTCATATCGTCTATTTACTATTATAAAAAGGGTGTATAATTAAGGTTGGTATAAGAACTAAGTAAATAATAATAATAATAATAATTTAATATAAATAAATGAATAAATTGGAAATTCACATGTTATGCAACATGTTGGGGCTATATATTAATCCCATTGCTTTCTTATGGCACTTAAGAAAAATAATTATTATTATTTAATGCACCGCAACCAAGACAAAAGCACTATTAATTAGAAATCTGTATATAATTCATTATACCGGAAACATGGTGCGAAATAACAATTTGCGCCAGTTAGGCAGCGAGAGAAGCCCAACGAAAGTCACCCATTGTTCAGTAGTGGTGGTGGACAGGTGAGACCAGTGGCTGCCGCCAATTTTGCCGGTCCACACCACGCGTTCTTTCTTACATTCTTCGAAGAAAAGCTCCATCCAGGCCATCTTCATGTAATTCCGTCTCTTGTTTCGATTCTGAATCTTAAGAAGAAAGCACATTAAAAGTCGGGGAGGAAATCTGGCTTTTTTAATAATATACTTGAAAAAAGAAAAGCAGATGAAGAAGATGCAAAACAGCGGCGTCTCTTATCAAAGAAATGCAATTATACCTGAAAAGGTCAAACCTTCAGAGTTAACCTGCACTTGTTTTTTCTGGCCACGAGAAATGATTTTTTTGTTTATTTTAATAATAATTTATTGAATTTCTTTTATTTGTTTAAATAGATAATTATTTTGACATACAACAAAAAAACATTAAGAAGGAAACTATATGAAACTGGAAGGAGTTTTTGCAATAATCCGAAGAAGATTAAGTAAAATAAAAATACTATATTAATAAACGATGTTTTAAAATTGATTAACATGAAAGTAAGAGGATAAGAATATGGTCAGTTATATGAAATTTATTATGTATGAATTAATTATTTAAATGAAAAATTACTTGATATACGGAATGTACTTGGCTTTTCTGAATTTTCCAAGGGAAACATTTTGTTTAATGAGTGATAAACTGAGGCAATAAGATTAATTACGACAGCATGAATGAGACTGCAGATTAAAATTATGAGCATATCCGTACAACAACAAATGATAAAAATGTTTAAAAAAAGAAAAGAAATGCTGAAGCATCACATCATAGGCGCAGCTTGAAAACGTTGTTGGTTCAACTTGAACTGAAAAATAAAAAAAGAATGAAAGGCGAGGATTAAACAGGGAGGGATCGACATTCTAGCAGAAGGAAAGAAAAATCAATTAATATAAAGGAAACTTGAAAGGGACATGCATGCATGTCGACTTGTTTGAAACAGTAAATAAATAAATAAATATCATGTGAAAGAATTCAAGAAAGAAAACGGTATTATTGATTTGGAATAAATTTTCCCACGTGATTCTTATCGAATTGTGTTGTCTGTGTGTTTTGATTGCGTATTTACGTCTTTATCCTTTAACTTGCTGTCTGTCAGCCAAACTTTCCCTGGCTCTGCCCCACTTTTACACCCACTTGCCCTCTTTCACATGTGTGCGAGTCTTGTGCGTATATATATACACACCCACCCATTTCTCGTCCTTCCAAGATAATCCCAACTTCTTTCTCTTCCTGTTTCATCATTTGCCGGCAAGTTTTAACTTTCTAAGCTCCATCAAGATGAGGAGAAACTGCAATCTTGAACTTCAACTCTTTCCATTCTCTAATCCCGATCAATCTTCCTGGTAAGTTCTTGATTTCTCTCTTCTTTTTCTTTTTTGATTTGGAATACTTGTATTGTTTCAGATTAATCCTCAATGCTTCTATGGTGAAGTTAATTAAGATTTTTTTGACTGATTGTTGATTTCTTTTTCTTGTAATCCAGCAAAACCCAACACCAGCAAGAACAGCAGCAGCTAACTATTTTCTACAACGGCAGTGTTTGCGTTTGCGATGTTACGGAGTTCCAGGTGAATATATGATCTCCATTTCCATAACATTAAATCTTTGTATTGCTTATTGATTAATGTACCAACTTTATGTAAAATCATTAATCACTGATGGAAGTTAATCTTTATGTATAATCTGCAGGCTAAAGCAATTCTTTCTTTAGCAAGTAAAGAAATGGAAGATAAATTAAGAACAACGCCGACGGGATCGTCAAGGTCCGCATCACCAACATTACCGTCTCCTGTTTATTCCCCGAACAATGGTCTATCAATGAAGAGATCATTACAGAGGTTCCTGCAGAAACGAAACCATCGGATCCAAGCTACATATCCTTACAACATCAATGGGCATGCGACAAGTTGCGGAGTCGACCATTGATTGTATGATTCAACCGTAGAGTTTCATCCCATCTTTGCTGAAAAGTAGAGTTTAATGATTCTTTTGTAAATTTTGTTGGAATACGCTATAAAAATATACATAGCTTGACTGAAAAAAGGATAAGAATTAATCTTTGGTTCTCTCAGATGGATTGAACGTTAAGTTTTCATTCAAAAACGGAGCAAATTCATGAAATATTCTGTTTTAATTTATACCATTATTTGTGCAGACGACGAGAAACTGGAATAAATCATCAAATATTATTATGCTTATTGATTATATCGACCAATAAGGAAAGAAAATCTGCATGGTTCATATGTATATCCCTCAAATTAATAATATTATATATCAAATTTTATGATTTTCTATATCCGATAATTTCTTTTTTTAGATTTTGATTTATTTATATGTAAATATAAAATAACATATCTGAATAAGTATTTCTTAAGCGATCAAACCTCTGTACGTAGCACAAATCAAGCAAACATGACCTGGAGTTTGATTATATTGTTTGATATAATGGGACCTTCCAGTCCAGAAACAGCCTCCAATTATAGCTTCGCTGTGTCGTCATATAAGAAGCCTATTTCAGCCCAGCCCATTATGCTAATGGTGAGATTTTCATGATGTGAAAAAATACGACTTGGAAGATAACAAAGATATAAATAATAGAAGAGCATGTGAAGAATATCGGGAGCTGATTCTTGTGCAAGACCACTGGCTTATAAATATATAGTAGTTGGCTGTCAAATTGGCTGGGGTGGTCATATTCTTTACCAAATCTTTCACCGTATAAACATCAGAATTTAAAGCAGACGGCGGGTCCCTTGCTGTCAACAGGTCTGCGCTAAGTCACCTTGTTTGTTACTCACAATTCATTGTGGTTTCAATACCGGACCATTCATCAAGCTGTCATAAAAAATAATAAATATTTTGAGATGTTTGTTTCGGCATTTACATTGTAATAATCTTAATCCAATATGAACAAACATAAATTCGAAAGAAAAGCACAAGGAAAACACATTAAACACACGCATCAAGTCAACTGAAGAAGACTATGTGGGACAATTCACAATTATAATAAGTAAACAGGTTGTCTATTGCATAATGATATTGTAATGATCATGTGTAATCTGCTTTAATATTCTTTTTTCAATTATAAAATACGTGCACATCCAATGTGGTACTACTTAAATATTAAAATTTTGTTGAGGCCTAACAACCAACATCAATCACATTTCTTTGCCATTTAATTTTGTTCTTTTTTTCTTCCGAAAATCATAATATATAAGACCCAGAATCATCAAGTTTGCCTCATAATAATTGAATCGTTAACTAAATGATCAGCATTTTATCATATTCACAATTATAATATAGCAACAGAATGCATGTGTACATGCACATATATATATATATATATATATGACGTTGGTTTATTTAATTAAATTATCATTCTATATTAAGGTAAGTTTATAATGTCTGAGAGAATACACGGAGGAGTTGCTTGCTGCCAAGGCATGATTATAATCTTCATCTAAAAACTAGTGCAGGAATCGTTAGAGTATTGGGTAGTATTAGTTAATTTGATTTTCCTCAGGTTGCTGATTCATATTGACTCCCTCTATTTTAATATTGTCATACTCACTGGTGTTTCGAACTGATTTTTAATTACTTCCTCATGCAAGGAATAGGTTTTTTAGCGATTGAATTTACAGGTAAATTTTCGCCACACAGAATTATCATTCGGAGTTGCCCTGCGTTCAATTTTCACCTGACAATACTTTAAGAAGTCGTGCCATGTCATGTTATAATAATTGATCATCTGCACTTAATTGAGCTCACACTTGTCTATTTGCAATGAAACAACATTGGTTGGTGGAGTTGGCAGGAATCATTTCTGATGCACTGCCCATTAAAGGTTTGGTTGCTTTGCGAGGCTTGTAAAGCTGATGTCTTTTTACGGGTATTCTCGGGTTCCATGATTTTTCAGATGATTGCGATTATTCAATACGCTAAACGCGGTTAACGAGAAAGGCCGTGAGGTATGCTTCTGAACCACTTCAACTGGATCACTGTCTTCATAGTTTCTCGATCTTCAATGATTGGTCGAACTATTACTGCATAATATCTGACTTTGAAATTTTTCTTAAAAATAGGAGGAGAAAAAGGATCACCAACACGATGTTCCAGTACAGACCAAAGCACATGCATGGCTGTTGAACATTCAACTGGTTCAAATTATTAAGTAACAAGTAAATAGACACAGACGTATAAGATCTTTGATCAAAAACATCATTAAGAAACAAATAAAATAAACCCATATTTAAAATTCTATTTACATTAACAAAAATAAATTAAAATAAAAAAAAGCCTATTACTCCAAAAATCCAGATTATAAATGTAAAGTTATGCTGAGGCGACGGAGTTTGATAAAGAGAGAAGGCCAGCGTTAGAAATGGACAAGTAAACGAAATTTTTTTTTTTTTTTTAAAGTAAAATTAAGGAGAAAGAGAAGAAGACAAAAGGAAGGTATTTTCAACGTGCAGAAAGGAAAAAGATAAAGAAAGTTCCTCCTTATAAAAACTAATGCCTGGTTTTATATGCGTTGTTACGTGTTTAAGCTTTATATATTACTTGTCAAGAAACTGAACAGATTCCCTTTTCTTATTAACTCGATCTTCGGGCTGCATGCATATAGAATCATTATATATCTACATATATGTATGTAGTCATTTCAATCAAGTCCTTCTTATCCTTCTTTGTAGCTCTGTGATTTGGTTTCTTTTCTTTTTTAAATATTATCCTATTGATCTCCTTAAACATGAGAAGGAACTCTAATCTTGAACTCCGGCTCGTTTCTTTCTCTGATCCTGATCATCACCAAGACAACAGCAATAACAATTTCCAGCACCAGGAAATGTAAGCTTTATTGTTTTTTTATTTTTTATTATTTTTTTAATTTTTGGACATACAACTGCATGTAGTTTTGGGAAATGAATTTAAGAACCCTCCTGATATAGACTTTTTCTTTTTCCTTGGATGATATTAAAGGAAT
Source organism: Dalechampia spathulata (assembly GCA_948192965.1). Taxonomy (NCBI): domain Eukaryota; kingdom Viridiplantae; phylum Streptophyta; class Magnoliopsida; order Malpighiales; family Euphorbiaceae; genus Dalechampia; species Dalechampia spathulata. The sequence goes on along the minus strand of CANYBF011548139.1, from coordinate 3,888 downwards.
GGAAGCGAAAGCCCACAACAGAGACAACAGCTAACCATTTTCTACAATGGGAGAGTTTGCGTTTCTGATGTTACAGAGTTCCAGGTATGAACTATTATATATATATATATATTTTCATTTCTTTGTTTATTTTGTTCGTTCTGTTCTTCCTGTTTGCTTGATTTGATGATGAAGGAAAACAAAACATAACTAAATGACTTTCATTCGCCGGAAAGATAATATCCGGCAGGATTTTCAGTGAAGTGAAAGACCCTTTCTTTTTATGGGGAAATTTTAGGTTTTTGTTGAAAATTTTGAAATTTTTATTTATAATAAGAAAGACAGATGTGTTATCAACAGAAAGTATTTTTTTTGGCTTATAAAAAAAAATCATTTCAAGTTATATTTTTCTAAAAAATTATAAAATAATTATTTTTTGAAACTTAATACAAATTTCCATAAGACATAAATTTAAAACGAAAAATCATGATTTCTTGCACATATTTAAAAATCATCCAGTTGATTATTTCTGATAATTCCTACAAATATTGATGGTCTTCGTGATTAAGTGGGGGGCGTTGAAATAGTCTTATTTTGGTTTAATTAGAATATTAAAAATGTGTAAATGTGGAAGTTTCCCGAGACACGGTTTCAAGTGGAAAAATTTGCCATCAGTCACCGTATGAGCCACGTACTACTTACTTATTACTGATGGGTTTCGAAGGAAAATCAATTTCATCCCTTTCATAAGTGTTTATTACATAAAATAAATAATGAAATCTTAATATTCTATACCACTAATTATTTTTAAATTAAATTAAAAGATAGTAATATAATACGAGTACAGGAAAGGAGGAAAATATGCCGACAAGCAGTAGTTGGTCTGTCAATAGAATGACACGCCCATTTCATGGAACTTTCTTTGACCCATCTTCACGGGATAATCGCAACGCGTTTCCTTTGACCCATCTTCACCCTTCCTTGCTTTAATATTTACATTTTTCTATATAGTCTATTTTTCTTTTATATACATAACAATTAATTTCGAAAGAAATCTTGAGGACCGCTTCAAGTAATCACAGGCTGGCTTCTATTGTTATGCAGGCTAGAGCCATACTGTTGTTTGCAAGTCGAGAAATGGAAGATAAACTGAGAACTCCAGTCGGAACGCCCACTGGTTTGGAATTTGGCTCGTCGCCATTGCCATCTCCGCTGTGTAGCCCCAGCACTGCACTTTCCATGAAAAGATCGATCCAACAGTTCCTGCAAAAGAGGAAGAACAGGGTTCAAGCAACCTCTCCTTACAATAATATTAATCAATGATTGATACTATATAGTGGTGTTAGATAGAATTCTGCTGGGAGAAACTTATGGTCGATGTTAATGTCAGTCTATGAACAACGTGTGCCATGAAGCTTGTATATTACTATGTGTGTCATATGCCTTTGCGTCTTTTCTTTAGAAGCTACACATAAATATTTCTTCATTGTTTTTATGTTGGCATTTTGCTGTAGAATGATATGTTTAGTTACTATATTTCGATGAATTTGATGGATATTTTATATATAATAATATATTACAAATAAATAATTTTTACATCTCATCTAATAAGTTAAATATTTACATGATTTTTTGATAATCTTGATAATGGTGACCCATCCAGGTTCATTGTTGCTTCTATAATCAGACCATTATAGTCCTGATTAACGTTGATTTCGATCATAACAATATAAACATGTATGCCAGTTAAACAGTGACATGCATATCAACATATGTAACACGTTCGTTCGGAGCACATTGTAAATGTTCATTAGTTTACCTTTTATTCAAAACAAAAAAAAAAAAAAAAGGACAATGACACCATGATAATGATTCGACCAGATTTTCTTTGAACACCAACTCATCACCTGAGTCACAAAATGGTTACATTATGTGTTTTCTTTATTAGACTTACAAATCTTAAATCTAGGAATGAATTTGATGGTATTAAGCATTGTAGTCAATAACTTGAATGCATATATAGATGAAGATCGCTCAATCTTTTCTAATACAAAATCAACAGATCAATCATTTACATTTTCCGGGTGGATATAACGTAGTGGCAAACAGAAGGGAAATGATAATCAAGTCATGTAAAACACCATATTTTAATTACACATTAACCTTCAACCATAACACTATCTTACATTTTGTCTTCTTTCTCGATAGATTATTTGTCTTTGAAAAACTAGAACAAAGATTTTCCCAACATTTTCTGGTTTTCTTCTGTTTTTATTTTCGTATATTTGAAATGTACTGTACATCCCATATATATACATAAATGGCACAAATCTATTGTAACAGAAAGAACACGTGTAATACAAAGGAAAGCATTCTAGATCATTCTACAAAACGTAGTCGTTTTGTTCCTATATGAATATGTCTTTAAACGATGGCGTTTTTGAGTGCATCCTTTCCCCTTCCTGACATATCTGTTGGCACTTCACTTCCCCATGCTTTTCATCTTTCCCACGTCACCTTTCTCCTTCCCCCATGTCATCTCTTTCCTTCAGACTATTAGGGTCTCTTTCTCTTAGTCCACTCATATCTCTTTCCCTCGAATCATCACCTTCATCTGGTTCATCTCGCCTCTCGTCGGTCTCTATTATGCGATTCCCTTCAGAGAGAGTTATAGTTTCAGTACATAAATCTTTCATTTTCTTTCTATCTGTTAAGCATCTTGATTAACCAAAGTGTTGTCAAAGTAAATAAATGTGGGCGTGGCAAAAATGAAAAGAAAAAAAAAAGGTGCTAAAATTATAGATTAAAAAAAAAAAGTGAGCAAAAGCAGCCGAGAACGTGGTTTGATCCGCGTACCCTCTGCCTATAAATAGGCAGAGGGTGTTAAGGCTTTAGCATCTAAAAATCCTCATCCAAAAACACGAGAGAAAAATAGAGAGGAGAGAAAAGAAAATATTTGAGAGTTTTTAATTCGTGTTGTAATTCCAAATTATTTTCTTTTCAATAAAATTCTTCGATCCTTTATCCGTGGTTTTTACCCTAATTTGTTTGGGGTTTTCCATGTAAATCTGTGTGTTCAATATTTTATTTTCTCAAATTTTAGTTACGATCCTGCTTTATCCGGTCTATATTTTTCAATAAGTGGTATCAGAGCTTTGGTTCTTGTTGGAGGAATTTTTTGAAAAGGATCATACCAAAAGGAAGGAAAAATTAAGAGAAATTTTTTGGTGCAATCCGTTCGAAAAATTGACGTAAAAAGTCGAATTATTGAACAGTAGCAGAGGTACTGTAGTAGAAGCACTGTAGCAAAATACTGTTCACAATACTGTTTTGCGCGTATATACCTACTTATCGTATGCTCTGTGGTTGCCATTAATTGGATCCTCCACATCAGAAAATAAGTTAGATTATATCGCAAGCAGTGAAATTGTAATCATTTGAAATTTCAACGGGAGAAATTTCTCACTGTGGAAATTAAAGATTAAGGTTATCTTGAGAAAAGATGGTTGTTTGGCGACGATCAGTGAAAGGCCGCAGGATTACACAGATGATGCTAAATGGAACGAGATGGATGGGAATGCTATAGCTAACCTACATCTGGCACTTGCAGATGGGATCTTGTCCAGTATAGAAGAAAAGAAAACGGCAAAGGAGATTTGAGATCATTTGATCAGATTGTACGAGGTGAAATCGTTGCACAATAAAATTTTCCTTAAGAGGAAACTGTACACCCTGAGAATGGCAGAATCTACTTCAGTGACAGAGCACCTTAATGTTCTGAATACTCTATTTTCTCAGCTTACATCTTTGGGCTATAAAATAAAGTTTCAAGAACGTGCAGAACTTCTACTCCAAAGTCTACCAGATTCGTATGATCAGTTCATCATCAGCTTAACAAATAATATTCTT
>CANYBF011548039.1:0-13209 GCA_948192965.1 Dalechampia spathulata | reverse complement strand
CTCTTTATGGATTCTTTTGCACTGTTCCAATATCATGGACTTCAATATATAGTTTAATACTCCAAGTAAAACAAGTTCATTTAAAACATTGTACTATATAATGAATAATGCCTTTATTAATGAAAACATATAGTACAAATATACATGATGCTCTAGAGCATACACTAACATCCACCTCCTCTAATGACAAATGATAAGATTACTGGTATTTAAGTGGTCCCACCAGACCCACCAGTTAAAGACCTTCCACCAGCTTCATGTCACCATCTACTTTCGGCTACTTTTTAAAGTTTGTTGTTTTGTAAAAGATAAGATTCCCTCTTATCTTATCATGTTTAAAGTATGTATAGTGTGTCATTCACTAAAAGATAAGGCTTATCCTTATATATTATGTGGCTTCATTTTATTTATTTTTCTAGATTATGTTGTGATAAGGTAAGGTTGAGCCCTGCTTATAAATATTATAACTCCTTCGTTTAAAAAGGCGATATGATATATCATTGTTAATGGCTTTTGAATGAAAATTATTAATGAGATAAACAACCATGTTTAAAGTTTCAACTTAAAATATTTTAGGAATAAATAATTGGATTAATAAGTTACCAACCATATTAAAGATAGTACAATGCATACATTCTATTGTTCCATTTTGTTGTAAAGTATAGGGCGAGGAGTATTGTAAGTGAAGGCTAATATCATGAGAAAATTAAGTGAAATTATCATTAATATATTCTCCACCACCATCACTTTGAAAGGTTTTAATGGTGACATGAAAAAACATTTCAAATGGAATTATAAATAAAAGTAAAATGATTAAATTCTTTAGATTTTGATTTCATAGGAAAGACCTACATGTAATGCATATAATCATCAATAAAACAAGCATAGTATTTATAACCCAAAAATGTTAAAACAGAAGATGACTAAACATCATAATGAACCAATTGAATAAGAAAATATGATCTAGTATTATAACTTCAAAATGGAAGATGAGTACTTTTACTTAACTCATAAATGTAATAAAATAAAGAATTTGACTTGGTAGATATATTATTTAAAGCTAAGACTAAGAACTTCATGTCCTAGATGACTCAAACAACAATGTCAAGTATCATTACAAACTAGAACAATAACAAAATTGGTAACATGACTAGAAGTTAAGCCAATATGGGATATAGGATGCAAGGAACCATCATCGAACTATACTAAAGTAGAGCCATTATAAGTATGCAAGGAAGAGAGAATGCCTAAGTTATTTGTCCTTTACGAACTTACACCAGAATCAGGTAACTAATTGACTTCATATGGTTCTTGTAACTAAAGAGCTTGGAATGATTGTTGAAGAGGAAAGGCTTGATTATTTGAAGAAGATAGAGACATTATACCACGAGCTAAGTAAGAGCAATCCTATGTAGAATGATTGTAGGCAAGATAAAGGTTGGCATTGTAGCAACTATTAGCAATAATCATTATTAAAAGTCAATCAAGGATTGAGAAGACCAACATGTTTTGAGATGCATTAGAATAATAAGAAGATGATTTGTAACCACTATGACCTAAACTTGAAAAACGGCTTCTACCATGACCTTGGTTGAAACTAGAATGAGAACATTGATGCGGAACCCAATGGCAAGTATGCCACAAACCCACACGTACCTAAGATATAACTCCAATGGTATAATAAACTCTAGCCCTATTGAACCCCCAAACTAGCAAGTATGGAAACGCAAATGATAAAGCTTAATGGAAGAAGAGAAAACATCATAATTGAATTGATAAGTTAACCCTAATTCCTAATGCAATTAGAAGAAAGTAAATCGTCACTTCCTAACTAAATACATAAAATGCATAAGCATAAAAAAATCAAAATTGGTTCTATGTATTGAATGATAATTGAAAGGTGCTAAATAGGTTTACATAAGCTTCTATTTATACTAGTTTCTAATCCTAGTCCTTCAAGGATATGGAAATCTTAATCCAAGGAGGACTTGGTCTTCTATTCCTACTCTAACTTAAAAGATAAATAAATAAATTAAAATAATGCTATAATTACATGAAAATTCGTATAAGCTCATTAGGCTATTAATTGGTCTAGCTTCCTTTCCTTATTGGGTCCTCAACAGGCCTAACTTATGGCCTAGCATGCCTAACTGCTCCATAGGCTTATGAAATAAGGCTATGGCTTCATAATTAGACCCAAATGGTATCCTTTAGGCTCCATTCTCTTCTAAATTCGCTCAAGCAATATTATGGCCTTAGGCACCTCTTTAAGCTCCAAATAGCACTTGTAGAAAGCCTATTCTTGTAGCTCTATTGTTATTTATTCTTGAATAAATAAGTTCATAGCTGCTTTAAATTTATTGGCTTGTGACCTTGTGACTGGACCACTTGGAAGAGTTAGTGGGTCTTCTTTCAAGCTCCTTGTGTTCTCTTGAATCCCATGTAGAACCATATCAAACATCCACCAGTATTACAAGAAGACAAGAAAGCTAGCAAAAATGCACTGATGAAGATGATAGTTGCATGTTAACAACCAATGCTTGAGAAGGATCTTTAGCCTTGGTTTTGTGGTGTTTAGCAAGTTGATTCTCCTATAAATAAAAAGATGTTCATAAAGCATAGAAAGTAAGGAGTATTGCTTAAGTAGTAAGACTAATCATAACATTTTCATATTTAAGAGGAAGACCTTCTAACACTTAGAGAGCCAAATCATATTCAAAAATGTCATGCCCAATAGAAGCAAGAGAATCATAAATAGATTTCATCTTTTGCAAATACGCATCAATGGAAAGATCACCTTTTTATGTATTATAAAAATTTGATTTTAATTGCAAAAGATTGGCATGAGCCTAATCATGAAAGGGTTGTTCAATAGATAATCAAGTTGCACAAGTAGTTAAATTCATGTTAGGTTTCAATAGACAAAGTCAAATCTCAATTAATAACGTAGCTTGAATCCAAGACAAGATAATAGAATTAATATGACCTAAGACATCATAGCCAAGAAAACAAGCAAAAATAAAGATTTTCATAATAAATAATTTATAAAGGTAAGAACCTTGGGTATGTGATTCTTATATTAAGGAGGTTAAGTGAAGAATGTAGTTGATGAGGAAATAATGATGATGATAAAGGATCAGTGGCGGTGGAAGGTTGCAGAAGAGTAAGTGTTAGGTGTAATGGTATGAGAGAATTATAGGTTAAACTTATAAATGAGGTATGACTCATGGTAAAGTTGGTGAGGGAGAAAAAATATGATTAACTATTGCTATGATACCATAAAGGAATAGGAAGAAGATAATTATATTGTATATCAAACTAATAAATATAATGTGCATGTATAGAGTAGTAGTTATGAACATATGCAACAATACCCTTTACATGATAACATCAAATATATGAATCTTATTTACATTCTAATAAAATGATATTTATAATATCAAAAGTCAATAAATTTTAAAATGAAGTTTATTTAGAGTATTTATTCTTATGTATTAATAATGTTTGAATAACATATTATATTATAAATGTAATATAATATAATTAATATATTATTTTAAAGTATACAAAATTTAAAATTTTATTTCTATTAAAAATTTAAAAATTTAGTTAATGTTGAATTTCATTTTCCCAACTTCAATATTTTAATTTTAGTTTTTGATTTTGATATTTAATTTATTGATTATTATATTTGGATTTGTGTCAAATTTTGATATTTTACTATTTATTTTGTATTCTAATATCTAATCATGAATATTATATTTTATTTAATATTTTTTAGTTTTAATGCTATATAATCTGATTTTTATGATATATTAATAATTATTAATTAATTAATTAATTAATTTTAATAAATTATGATGATAAATATATAAAAATTGATATATATTTAATAATAAATTTATTTCAATTTATTTAATTATATAAAATATCTATAAATATATCATATTAATCTTTTTAAATTCCTTTGTGAACTAGAAAGAGAGAATTGAAAAAATTCACCTAGGAAGGAGTCGACGTTCTTTTAAAATGAAAAAAATGTGTTCACACGATAGAATTTACAACTCCGCTGAAACAAAAGAAAAGTCTTTGAGTTCCATAAAGTGTATGAATTCAATCAATTCAATTTTCTTAAACTAAAAGAGAGGAAAGGAATCTTTTTAGAATTCGTTTCAATATAGATCCTAATCTATTAGAGATGAAATTGTATTAAAAACAAAAAACTAGAAAATTAAAAGGAGACCAAGAAATTAAGAATTGTTCAGTCGTACAAATTTTTTCGTTTTTCTTAATTTTTGCTTCAAAATTTTCTTATTTTTTATTTTCTAAATGCAAAATACAATTTTAAAAAAATATTTACTGTAATAAATATCAACTTGATATATATATTTGATATTATATTTAATATCAATAAAAGTATTATAATAAATGTTGATATATTAAAACATTAATTTCTACTTTCATCTTATGAAGAAAGTTAGGAAATATCTATACAATTAATTTCAAAGTTATATGTATTTTTAAAAAAATAAAGTGGTAAAAACTTCACCCCTAAACGAAGCCGTATATAGTATATAATCAGTTATTCACCACTGAAGCTATGCACACGAAATACTAAAAAAAAAAAAAAAGAAAATCAGATTCTTTTTCCTTTTTTTTTTTTTTTATTTGCGTGTGTGGGAGGAGGGTGGTTGCTTTTCTTGATAATTTGAAGGGTAGATAAAAACCATTTTGGCAAAGGAAGCTTCCACGTTAATCAATCTTCCTGTTATACAGAAAGACGATAATTAGCCTTTTCACAATCCCAACTTTTACTATTCCATTGGCTTGGCTTTCTCCTATTTGTCTGCTTACATAACATCATTACATTTACAACTCCATTATTGGTTGAAGTTAACGTATGCATCTATCTCATCCCCTCCCATTTAGTTAGAATTGCAAAGCAACGGTCCATGTTCTATGAATACCAACTAATCAACTGATTATTAATATAGTCACCATTCAACTCAGCTGGGGTTTAATGACGCACAAAATGATAAATGCAAACTGCTATTTTAAGTATTGCGTACTTCTCAGAGGAAATAGACACTAGTTAGACATGATTAGTGCTGCCATGATAAAAATGAAAGCTCGTACGTATATGTTTAGGTTATTGTTGCTTCCACCCCTCCTTGTCTTCGTTTAAAAGAAAGAGGATGGACACTAACCGTTTTAATTTCTGCCTCTGCCACTTGACCCTATAAGCTTGGTTAAAATGGCAGGGCCTTTGTGCAACCAAGCAACGTAGCTGACATATCACTAATTGGCTTTATAATACTAACTGATAAAAATTAGTCCCATCGTTACATTATTACCGCTAATGTAAAAGTTTCATAGTTATCGATTTACCCCAAAGCCAAAAAGGAAAAAGAAAGCAGAAAATAAAACAATAACTCATTCGTTGATACAAAAGGCAACCAAACATTACCTCATTTCCCATATTAAAAAGTACCAAACATTGAGGAAACAAAAATGAACCAAGCATTCCCACTTTTGCACACGAGTGAACTCCTAAAACATAGAAAAGTAAATTATATGTTACAGATCAACCTGCTTATTCTAATTCTGCTGCTTCTCTATCTATCTGTGGTGCATTTATTTAAGAAAACAATGGCCATATACATAATACATAGATACCATATTCAATGATTTATGCCTTCACCTAATCACTTCAAACTGAACATTTTCACCGAACCCGCAAATAAATAAATTCTGTAGCGACTATGACCCTAACTCAGAATAACACTTACCACATTCAGCTCTTAAAACAGTGTCCTGTTTGATCACTCCATCATTGCAACTGAAGAAGGATCATTAGCAATGACTTGATAATCATCTTCACCGCCATTTTCTGTTTGAACTTCTTCATTCTGATCAACGTTTAAACTTTCTCCTTCCTCTGCTGTTAGAGAATCCTGCTGTTGACGTTCTTCTTGTGCACCCATCATATGCATTAGAAGTTCTTCAGGCTTTAACTCGTGACCAGAATTAATTGGGCTATCAACAATCCTCGTCTTCTGTCTATATAGCGCATCAAGCTGATGAAAATAAGGACAAGTCTTAGAATCCTCGGGCCTTTTCTTATTGCTCTCTTTTACTCTCTTGAAGTACTTGTTCATATTTTCCCATTTCTCTTTGCACCTCTTTGCATTTCTATTATATCCGAGCTTTTTCATGGCAGCTGATGTCTCCTCCCACAATGACCCTTTTGGCCCATTGTCTTGATATTGCATACCGAGATTAGTTCTTAGCCTAATCAATGCCTCGATTTCTTCTTTAGGCCATCTTGATGAGCTCATATGACCATAATTGTCAGTATTATGATTTTCCAGCGCCCTTACTACTTTCTCTATAGGAGCTTCTTGGTTTTTTGGAACTATTCGATTCTTATGCAGTTCAAATGGAAGTACTTGATTATCATGCAATTGTTCTGTGCTAGCCTGCTCCGTGAACTTTTGCAAGAATTGAAGCACAGCTGCATCTTTTGCAGCTGCAATTGATCTTTCTTGAACTAATAGTTCACGTTCTCGCTTAATCCTGTCCAATTCTTGCATTTTCCATGCGTCTTCTCTTGCTATCCTATTTTGTTCACACTTCTCAATTGTGTCTAAAAGCTTCTTTTGCAAGCTCTCCTGCTTCTCAATAACTTGCTTCATTAATGTCTCAAAAAAATCCATTAATTTCCGTTTCCTCTTCCGTGTCCCTTCTGATTCTTCACTCGAACTAGAGGTGGTTGATGTAGAAAGATTATCAACAAAATTTATACTAGGCCGGATGGAGCTTGGGATAACATTTGTATTGACATTAACTGGGTTTACTGTGGTTAGAGCCACTGAAGAGTAAACTTTATCTGGGGATGATGAAGAAAGAAATAGTTGGTGATTATCTAAAGCTTCTAATTGTTCAAAAAACCTATAAGACTTGCCATTCCCTTTGCTAGATCTACTTTCTTTCGTTCGTCTATGGTACTTGTAAATATTCTCAAACTTCTCTTTGCATTTCTTGGCACTTCTATTATAACCAAGCTCTCCTAGTTTCCTGACAGCAACAATTGCAATAAACAAAAAACAATAAAACCAAACTATCCCATTAAATCATTTCAAATTTCTCAAACTTCAATCAACCAATCGGCAAAGTTTAGCATCATTAAATTACTGACAACAACTGGAAATTGTAAGATCACCCACTTGAAGAAACACGCCAAAAGCTAATAAACATTGAAAAACAACTGATTATACGTATTAAAGAAACTGATTCGGCAGAAAATTTATACAAGGGGGAATTGACAAGTACAAGTTCCTTCCAGCCACTTGTAAGACCACCGACTCGATACTAACCACACCACTAGTTGATAAACAGAAATTGAACAAAACACATAAGGACAAATTCCTTTCAACCATTGCCAAAGCAAGCAAACGAGAAACAAGAAAAGAAAAAGAGTAAACGGCAATTACTAGGAAAGGAAAGGGCAGAAAAAACTAACCTGGAAACGTCCTCCCAAAGGGGAGCTTTAAGAGCGGCTTCTCTAAATGCAGTATCCATGTCGGACCTTATCTTCAACAAAGCTAAAGTCTCTTGCCTTGGCCATCGATTACCCATTAAATTTCTGTCATCCTCTTCGATCTTAGCTCTTTCTTCATTGTCTTCATCCTGACGGTCGCCGGTTGGGGCGGCGCCGCTTGAATTTTCCGGTAAGCTTGATGTATCCATGGCCAAGGATTAATAAAAGAAAAATAGTTAACTCCAAGGGAATAAAAGATAAAACTTTTGGGATAAGAAAATAAAGAAGAAATCTTCGCAGGGATTGGGTTAAATTTTGTATTTTTTTTTTAAAAAGTAAGGGTTTAAGGTTTTAAGGTGGTGTAATATATTCTACAAAGATAAGATTAGGGTAAAGTTGAATAAAGGATAGGAGGAAGGTGAATTAGGGTTTTTAATTTATAGGGATAAAGGTAGTGAAGGTGTAATCAAGTGGGTGTAAAACACAGCTGATTTTTTTTGACATGCCAATCTGTTATTGGCTTCGCTCTCAAGATTTTAGGGTAAAGAAATTTTGACGTTGGGGTCAATATAAGTGGCTATTATGAATAGTAATTACTGTCTTCTCTTTTCACTTGTATAAAATCTCTTTCAAACTTAATTGTAATAGAAACTTTTTGTAATCATTTCATTGAAAATTATTTTAGAAATAATTTATATTATTTTAAAATTTACGAAACATTATGTTTCACTTACTATCGGCTGTTAGTGTTGTTAGCAAATGTATAATTGCATACATTAAAAAGAAAATCCAAATAATGAATGTTTAAAGTTATTTCAAATATGTAATTAAATATGTGGATCAGAAACAAAGAATACTATACGCAACATATGGGGATAGAGAGAGAGTGTACAACTTGTGAAGGAAAAAACGGAGTTGTCTTAAAAGAAGTGAGATGCGATGGTGGATAGATGGCTGTTTGTCGTAATTCCTAAATTTGGTAAAAGTGGGACCACATAGCCTTACATTTCGCTTTTCTATTTCACACTAGAGTTGAGATTGGATTTGCTTCCATTTGCATCGAGTGTAATTTTGAAGTACTTAAAAACGTGAAACTTTGTTGAATAATATTTGATTTTTGGAAATTGTAAAACTAACCAACTTCTAAATTATTTATGAAAATAATATTTAAGATTTAATAAAAATTTATTATGGGAACATATAAACTCAATTTTTTACATAAAATAAAAAATTAACTGATATATTATAAAGTAAATTATTCTTTTTCAAAACAATAATAGTAATTAATCTAGAGAATATTATATTTTAAAATATCTTTTTAAGTAAATGTTAATTTAATTTTTAAATAAAAAATTAAATTTTTTTCATATTTATGTTTTGAATTACTATTATATCATTCCTTATCAATTGTAGTTTAATATTGTATCAAATTCTAATTTCTTTCTCTAATCATAATCACCATCAACATCATAACTGATAATCATATTTTTAACATATATTCGCCTTTATTATAATGTCCTTTTTAAGCATAGTTTATTAGGTAAAAACATGATCAATAGATAGTAGAAACATTTAAAATTTGGTATAAAAACACTTTTTTCATAGATCTTTACAATCATCATACATTAAAAATATAGTAAAGAAGACATGACATAAGACAAGTAACACTTACATGAATATCAATCTCCTTCAATCTTGTTCATCAGAAAAGTTATAGCAAACTTTTCTAATCCCCAACATAAAGGATCTTTAAACTATCCATATAAGTAGAGAATTAGATTAGTAATCAAAATTACAAAATTCATTTCAGAGATTAGTAGAAACGAAAATAGAAGCAGAGAATAAGATAAAGTCTTGAATCAAATCTAGTGAGCTTGCTCTTGAAGGACCGAATTCTCTTGCTTGTGCTTGTGCTTGTTCTTTTCTCTAAAAGAACATGAGGAAGAAGAAGAATGTAGAAAGTTATATTTTTGTAAACCTAAATCATATTTTAATTAACCTAATAGAGCTTAGGTGACACTAGGGCTAACTAGATAGTTTATGTATCATGACATATAAGCTGACTTAATCCAATCAGCATATGATATGCCTAACACACCCAAAATACTAATTAGGCATGTGACAATCATATGTTCATCCTCTTTCAGTCAAGTCATGCATGTGCAAGTTATGTGATACATGCACATGCATAATCACGCGCATGGCATGTGAACTACACATGCAAACTTGTATCATTCATATCTGGAGTTCTACTTGTTAGAATTGCATGATCCTGGTATCAAGTTGAAGCTCTTTTCATGCTCTATCTAATAAACATAAAAAATTCAAACCAACTCATAACCTTAAAATAATATCTCATATTGAATCAACATTCATTCTCTTTATTTCCGATCCCTTAACTTTTATGTGTGACCTTTTGGATTCTTGATATGTTTAGTCATACATCATAACTACCAAAATTTCAAGAGGTCATTAGTTTGACTACAACCCTTCCATATTAGATACTGTTACAATAAACTCCTTTCACTATCCATTATCTCATTTAGGTTTGAGTATGGATTAATGTCAACTCAATACATGATCAAGTATGTTAGATCATGTCATAAACTTGATATTTCATATACATAATCTTTATTCTTAAAATGCCCCTGTAAACTCATTCACTTCTTGGCATTCCACTTTGACCAAAGATTTTAGAATCAAAGATTACTACATGCATCATTGAGATAAAACCCCTACATTTAATTTGAGATGGTGAATCTTTTATTAATATACAAATATCTTCAACTACTTCCTACTATACCCAACCTTCTAGCTATGAATGCCTCTTATGGAGGAATAAAGCATATGAGTCAAAGTATAATAATTCATAGTTAAGATAACCTTGATAGCTCAAGGCTAAGGATACTTGCACTACTGATATGAGTGAGATATGTATTTCACAGACATAAATTAATAATTCATATGAAATCTCATTGACAAGGCCTCCAATAAACTAGTACTATACTATTCATCTGAATTGTTGTAGTGAATGAGAATCACTCTTTAACGAAAGTATAACATATGTTGATCTACCTGCATTAATAATGTCCAATCTTATTAATACTATGATCAGGGTAATTTAGATTTAAACATTTGCATATAATAAGAATCTCATATTATAAACTCTTTATGAATTTCCTTTGTATTGTTCCAATACCTTGGACTTCATTATTTAGTTTAATACTCTAAGTAAAATAAGTATATAAAATACTATACTTAAATAATGAATAATACCTTTTATTGATTAAATATTCAATTACAAATAAAACATGATGGTCTAAAGCATACAGAAATATAGTTTTCATATTTTTATCTTCAAGCAAATGCATTTTCATGTAAAATTAAGCATTTCTCATACTTCTCATTTTGCATTCATCTTTTAGCATATTTCATGTATTTAGACCATTTACCTCTATAATTTTACATTTTAGAATATAGTTTGTTAGTTTCATGCATCTTAGTCTTAATTATAGTCATTTTTCTCATATAACTCTTGCATAGGAACTCTTTGGATCATGTTTTATAGGATTGGAAGGGTGGTTTATATATGAAATTATGTTTTCATGTAGCACGAGTTGTGTCATGGCCAACACAACTTGTGTTGACCTTGAATTGGCATGTATTATTGGGAATTTGATTAACACGAGCCGTGTTAAGGTTAACACAGCTCGTGTTGCCTCAATTTGGGTTGCATTTCCTTATACAAGCTCAACATGATTAATGTTGACTTTTTTTGGCATAATTTTTCATGCACTTTGACCCAAAATGCTAATCATTTGATCATTTTTGAAGGATCATGATGGTACATAAGAAAATAACCTTCCTTTAGCAATTTTAGATGTGATATAACATAAAAATTGAGGGTTTTATAAGGGATCTATCATTTTATATTATCATTTAGGTTTTCTATTATTAGAATCACTTAATTAGGTTTTGAGAGTTTTTATCTCTCATTTAATCATCCTTTAATTGTCTTATTTAGTAATTCCTAAAGAGATTAACTGAAGATTGGAAGCCATAAGTGAAGAAGGAGACAAGAAGTGAAGCACGAAGAGACCTAAAGTGATTGAGAAACCTAGAAGATTTCCATTTTCTTTTCTAGTGTAATTAACATTTATGGTTATAATCCATACTTGTATTTTATCACTTATTAATTCCTTTCATTTTATTTTGATTTAGTATTTTCTAGCATAGGTTTGAGACCTATGTTTGTCAATGGAACACAATTCCATTTCTATTAATCAATTTAATATTCTACATGTTCTTATATTGTTTACATTGATTATGGTGTCATAGTTGTTGAAAAGGGCCCTTTTAACTGGCTTGATTACCATTTGATTAGTTAATTGCTTTAAAAGAAGATGAATAAAATGGAATTAACATAAGAACACCTTCAGATTGATTACTTAGATGTAGGAGTTAATTTAAGCGAGGCTTAAGTGTTGGAAGTATGCCTAATCACTAAAAGTAATCTAGCAATCACAAAAGTAAATATTGGCTTATTTTTAGTAGGTAATTCATTCTTTGAAGGAAAAGTTTTTACATTACGCACAACCTTAATAAATGCTTAAGAATGATTAATTATCATTTTATGACCTTAAGTTTATGTATATTAATGTAGTAGGCTTATATATGAATCAACCATTAATCTAGTTAATTGCCTAAATAATCTGTTGGTTTGTTTAGTAATTAAGCAGCAGAAGAAATTTAAATTTTTATTTTAAAACAACAAACCAAAAGAAGATCTTTGCATCAAAACACAGAAGAACTTGTTTAGAGATTAGAAGTGACATATTGGATAGTAACTCTTACTTTATGTGCAGATGTCCTTCGTTCTTTATCTCTGAAACGTTTATGGTTATAGCAAACTAAAAACCACCAAAGTAGGCAACCTCCAATAGTATCCACATGAAATAAGGAAGTCCAAGCAAGCAACCAATTGCTTCTATCTCCTTTCCTGTGAACTAGCAAAGAAAAAGAAGAAAAATCTTATGAAATTTTTGTCTTCCTCACAATTGCTCTTGTGAAGGCCGAATTCTCCTTCTGCAGAAGAGTGTATTTTCAGCCAAAGGAATAAGAATGGTGCGGCTTGACCTAATTTTGGTTATAACATTATATTTATACTCCAAAATTAGGTTAAGCTGAAACCCTTTCAGCTTAAGTCAGGCCTAGGCCCGTCTGTGACTAATATGGCCTGTGACTGTCACTTGCCATATCATAGCCCAACCCAATAGCCTAACTTAAACCTTATGAACTTCTAAACATTAAATGTTAAGTTCATAAAGTATTAGATTAATTTCCATAAGAAAATTTCAACTTTTCCCAAAAGTACGAAAATGGCCCTTTTAGCTTGATTCCTCATTTATAAGTGTGTGACCTCTTGGGTTCCTAATATGTTGGCAACATGTTAAATCTTATATTTAACATGTAAATCATGAGCGGTATCTAGTTATACATCATGATTACCTAAATATTAGGAGGAACGCTGAGAGCTGCTCCTGGAACATGACCAAAGCTTCAAAACTCATCCAGACGGTCTCTTGCCCTCCATGGCATATGGACCTGGTAGGCCTTTTGCTTCTTAGACCTTAGTCAGTGAACTAGGAACAGATCAGAGAGATCGATTA
>CANYBF011547282.1:0-14654 GCA_948192965.1 Dalechampia spathulata | reverse complement strand
ACAAAACTATTTTATTTTGTTAATATAACAAAAACTGTATTTATTTCCCATTATGAGATTTATTTATGCTGAAAATTTAATTATAATATTTTATGAGCTATTAATTAGTTGGTTAAAATCAAAACATTAAATTATCAAAATTAATAGTAAAAATTATTAAACTAATATCATTTTTATCTTAAATAATCTGATTAAATTATTTTCACAAAAACTTCCATCCAAACTAATATTAACTAAGTATCCATCGTAATATCAATTTAATATACAAAATAGTCTAATTAAAATATACTTTTTACATCTGTTATTTATGTATGGATCTATATAAATTATAATTAAAATAAACAGTCTGTTATATATAAGCAAAACCCAAACTCAATAGTAAAATATACTATATAAAATAAATAATTATCAGATAATCTTCTTGAAAATCATTACTTATTACTTTGTCATAAATTAATATTCATAAAGAAATTAAATAATTTAATTAAACATATGATCGAGATAATCAAACGTGTTTATATCAACATAATATTCTTAGCTTACAATATTCTCATCCAATTCGTATTCATACGCTTTGTATTTAAACTTCCTTAAAATAAACACCTTTAATTAAATAAATTCCAAAAAGTTTTTAACTATAATATATGTTTATAAAGTTTAATAGTCTAACCCTTTTATTCTATAATCAAAATTTGATACTCATATATCTCATGTTTATATAAATCACAAGTCTCTTAAATGTGTAAATTCTTAAATTATCAACAGATGTATATCTTTAATTTTAATTTATCTATAAACCCAAAATTTATATCATTATATTCTTTTTTTTTTAAAAACAAAACAAAAGTCATGTGAGTGTTATTATAAATTTTACTATAATAAGACAATCATGATTTAAATTTTCTTATTTATTTTAACAAAAACAAAATTTAATATA
Organism: Dalechampia spathulata; assembly: GCA_948192965.1. Taxonomy (NCBI): domain Eukaryota; kingdom Viridiplantae; phylum Streptophyta; class Magnoliopsida; order Malpighiales; family Euphorbiaceae; genus Dalechampia; species Dalechampia spathulata. The sequence goes on along the minus strand of CANYBF011547282.1, from coordinate 13,717 downwards.
TACATATATAATCTATTTAATATATATAAACTACAATTTATTTATTTTAAAACAAAACAAATAACAAATTCGTATAACACATCTCCTTCATTTATTTATATTTGGTTTTTGTTTAACTCTTAACTTAAATATCTATTGTTTTCTTAAAAACAAACTATATGTTTATACATATGAAACTTATATTATACTTTTCTTATTACCCATAATTCCTGCTTAATCAAAACCTGCTGCCAAAACACCATTTTCTATTACCAACTCATGAACTAAATTGTTTTACCATTCGACTGGTAAGAAAAATTCATCAAACATAAAACAAAATATGTCAAACTCATACAGCCCCCCCTCAAAACCAGCAGCTTATTTCATTCCATAACTAACTTTAATCCCCATCCATAATTCACCAAGAAAAACCACAATTCATAAACAATTCAGCCAAGCATTTTTTTCTGCCTAAATCATTTGCATAAAGAATGACTCTACATCTATCAAAACTCACCTTAAACTAACCCAAAACAAATTGCCTAGTGGATGGTTTTCTTCTTGTATTCAAGCTCCAATTACATGCACCAATAATCACCTGAAGACAGAACCTTTTCAACAAGATATATATAGGTTTTAAGGAATCATGCTTCGGTTCCTTTAAAAAAAATGGAACGAAAGGTAATAGTCGGCCAAACCAAACTAGAACAGCAATTGCTTAAGTGAAAACCAAAAACAATCAACAAAAGAGGAAGAACAAAATGAGAATTTCTTATTCGCTATCATCACCTACCCATCCATTTCTTCAAAACCAAAGAAAAAGAAATACAAAACTGAAGTTGTTGCTGGAAAATTACCTAATTATGTAGCTGTAGGATGTTTATGAAGACAGAAACAAAAATGAAAAAAAAAAGACAAAAGAAAAAGGAACAGCCAACTAAAGAGGAAGATAAGATCAAACTAAGATAAGAAAAGGAGTGGAAGAAGAAGCTAGCAATTGATCTTGAGGATAAGAGGATAGGATGGAGGAGTTGTTAGCTATAGAAAAGAGAGGAGGGGCGGCTCGAGAGAATTAAAAAGGTAGGGCATCTCTTGTTTGGCTCTACCCTATATCATAAGCTAAAATAACCAAACTACCCTTCCTAAATAATTAATTTCATTTTTTTTAACTCTTAAATCCTAAATTATATTTATCATACCACGCCCCTTAACACCCATTTCTCAATATATATTTTATTTTATTTGGTTGTTGTTTTTAACATTAACATAATCTAATTTATCGTAACTAATTACTAAAATCTTCATTATTTTTATTAACTAAATAGCTATAACTATAATTAAATAATATTAATTATAAAATTTACTAAGTCAATATTTATTAACTTACATATCATGCTTCTTAAAATTTTTTTACCCAAAGCAGGCGTTTAAATAAATATGACCAAATTTTTTACATCAAAAATAAATTTTAATCAAAAATTTTTAAAATTGACAAATATCTACTTTAAGTTAACACAAGCACAATGGTCAAAACCATTTAGTCAAATTCAATTTGTATCACTCGGAATCTAAGTTTTAGTACCGGTTAACATCAGTTTTAGGGGTTTGCGGCAAAAATTTTAGTATCCTCAATTAAGCTTTAAACTCTATTTTTATTAAGTCCTTATTACCATAATCACAATTTCACATCATTTTCATAATAGTAACATAGAAAACACAATATCATAATAATTTATAAATGCACAATAAACCCCTAAATGCAGGATGTGACAAACAATACTCAAACCAACCTTTAAGGAGGGACAAATCTTAACTTGCCTTAAAATTTCATCAGCATAATTATACATATCACGTCATCACCCTTGGACCTCCACACATTATGTTGCAATGATTTAATATATGAATAACTCAATATTAACAGCATGATGCATGTATGTAATGTATCATATTAATCAATCTTCATCGTTACAACTCATAAGTAATTCATAATCTCCACCTACCAACATTTCAAACCAAATGTAAGATTATATCATCATTGTAAACTTAAATATTTAAAAATAAAGATTATTAAACAAAAAAATTCAGTTTTCGTAGTAATTGAATCCTAACCACAAACATAACTCATGTCATTCACCATACACTCAAGGTCTATTCATGTTTAATATACATCTCCTTTTTATTTCATTCTTCAAAACAATTGAACTTACATATTAATTACCAAGTAATAATTAAACTTTAATTAAGGTCTGACTTAGTTAAATTTGCATGTCTAATATGTTAAATATGTATTACTTATAAGGTGACATTTAAATCCGCATTTTTATGTATTTATTTCAGGTAAAAGGGATGCTTAAATGTTTAGGAACTTCACGCATCACATGTATAGTATTCTTATATGATCTCATTATATTCAAGTAAGTATGAAAATAAATGTTTTAATTAAAATAGATTCATTAACTATTCATGCACACTATAAGTTACTTGCCAATAAGAAAGATAAATAATTTATTTAGAGACACACTTCAGTCAAATCTCATATCATAAAGAGGCATCTTATTATTTCTTTGATAAGTTACAAGTTATATTGGCCCTAAGAATTACTTGACAATCCAAATATTTAAATTATATAATTTCCATGCTCTTATCTTAACCATACATGAAACTCTGAATTTTCAAGACCACCTGTTTAAGTTCTTTTATTTAAAAATTCATCTTATAATTGCATTTCCGAGTTATAGTCAATTCAACATTCCCTTAACTTAAGTACTTGTTCAAGTATCTATATAATCCTAATTCTTCCACTAGCTTCTGTCATTCCTTAATGCAAAGAGTGCTCTCAACTTAAGCAATCCAATAAATATGTCATCCATTAAGTTCTTTTTAACATTTAGGAAAAAGGTGTTATCAACTATTTCATAATTCAAAATAGTAAGTCATAAGTCAACATACAAGCATGCTATATGATAATGAATGCAAATGTATTGTTAAAATTGCATCAACAAATGCAAATTCTAAAATTACATTCCTTTTTCCACATAAAAATGATATGTTAGATGATAATGAATATGTTACATTCTTATATTCTCTATCATTTCATCATTCCTCTATGAATTCACCTTTTATGTGAATTCATCATTTTTATGTGCTCATAACAATCTCTACCTTCGATTGTGTATAATCTGTACTAGACATATTTTGAATAATTTATTTATTTTTCCTAGTACCTCTATATTTTCTATATTTTTTGTATCTGTAACTGTAATTGTATTAATACCACCCTTATATCACCCTTTATATATTTTTTATATATAATTGTACCTCATTTATTTCTCTATCATGCTATGCTAATGATTTACAATGCATGACTTTATCATGTATGCAACTATGTAATGTTGGTACTACTATAAATAATAACATCTCAAAATACATCAATACATCGCATATCCAATATCAAGATAAAATAATTAAATATTTGTAACACTTTACATTATGAAGCTTAAATCAATAACAATGGCACAACTATAAATCTATAACCATCCAGAATACCCATATATCATATAACCATCATTAATGAATAATAATTAAATACATATACTATTTTATGTTCTAAAACTTGAATCATCAAACTTTTTATTTTATTTGCAATTTCACTTATAGTATAACTTTATTACGCACAAACATAGTTTGCATCCATCATCATTAATTCATAATATATTCATGAATCATCAATAGTTTTAAGTTCATGATTAAATGATCATCATTTTAATATAAAGCATCAATCCATAAGAGCATTTGAACTAACACGCTCATATAGCATTCATACTTCACCATAATTTGAAATTAACTATTCCTTGAGCAACAACTATTTTTTAAACATACTTATTGAACAATTAATGAATGATTAAAAAATTGATACTTGATAACTTTACTGTAAGGAATCTACTGTTAGTTAGTCTTTTCCTTTACTTGTTAATCATGCTTATAAGATTAACAATGATTAAACATATACATAAACCATGTCATTAGCTATTAATTTATGACATATATGTGTATATATAAATCATTAATATATATATATATATAAGGGTTTTCTAATATAATATTAATTTGAAGTTGATACCCTTTGAAACCACTATCATGTATTTTATGAGTTTAACTCATTTAGTACCTTTATACTACTGAAAATAGAATAATTCAAGTTATTAAGCATAAGCCTTGATATATGTTAACTTCCACACAATTAGTATTAGTGCATATATATCTACATATGACTTATGCATCTCAAAAATTGTAATTATTTTCACATAAGTAACTATCAATGATAAACATAGAATAATCTCAGTTAATTATTAATACCATAAGTATAACTAATAACCATATATTTCAACCTTTTTACTTATGAATCTTATTTTACAATTCATAGTTTATTAAATGCATATGTAATTAACAACAATTGCATTATTAAATGGTAATGATCATGTAGCATATACCTAACCATTATTATTATAATTAATACAAGGTACTTAGTAGTTTATTTATAAAAAGTAGTTAATAAGGATGAACATAACATGTATGTATCCATTACCATTAACTGCTCATAAATAGATAAATAAACATGATTCTCAAATTAAAAGTACCAATCTTCATTAATCAAACATAAATTTAGCCAAGCATACAGGATTTGATCCACTTTTACTATCCTTAAAAATAAGCATTTATCGATTACACAATCTTTGCATTATTAATATATTTATACCTAATTATTATATTACATATAAAATAATTTAGTAATTAGGTATTAAACCTTGAGCTTATTTATTAGCCTTATTTTATAATCAATAATTATTAAACATATATCAATTGTAATTTACTTACAAATCAATATCACAATCATTGCTAACCAATATAAAATATAAATTATTGTACTTAGTGCCTTCGCATTATAAACTCGGTTGCTAACATTATAATATTATTAGCATTAAGCACATACATGTTTTTGTTTTATCTTTGTCTTTATCTGTCTATGAACTGAGACTAGTGTTTCCTTTATCATCATCGTCTATTAAGCGTAAATTATTTAATACTCCTATTAAATAAATTTTTGATTCAAATAATAAATAAATTAAACTTCTAAAGACCCATATATTAACATTCATGTTTCTATATTTGAGACATAACCATTCACCAAGTAAATATAAATTATAACTTTCTTTGTATTCACTTAAATTTTAACATAGGTTGGTTGGCATAAACAAAACCATAATTCATGTATACTAATAAATTAAAATTCTACATTTTAGGGATTGTCATTCTTCCTCCACTTCTAATTTAATATTTTATTGAATTCAATAATAGTAATAACTAGCTCAACTTTTAAGTCATTTATTTAAGACAGTGTATAAGGCTTAATAAAAGTTTAATCATCTTTTATACCTCCTTTATTTGCTTATACTTAACATGAAAACACCATATTAATGTACATATATTCGTATGGTTCACATTTCTAAATGAACTCACAAACTTCTATGGACCATATGATGTAATGAACTAGTTAAAAGCACATTTATTGGTCTTAACTTGCATAACTTTTATATCTAATTCAGGTAACCCAAGCACATTTATCACTACATAATACATGTATCATATTGTCCTATAATCGTTACCTTACATGGTTAATTAAGATGAAATAAAATAACCATATTGAACCTTCTTATATAGTATTTCCATAGCAACTTAAATAGGTATCACACAATCACGTAATTAAAAGTTATACAAAATTCTTCATTTAATCATGGTTATAAAAGGTAACATTGAACCCAAGAATGTAAAGCATAGAAACCTCACGTGATCAATAGCTCCACTCACTTTCTAATTATACAAGCTTTTTCCATAAATCAGGCACCAATATATATTACATTCATAATAAAATACCAGTTTAAACAATGTCCTTTAATTATGTCACCAACTATATATATTACTTAAAGTTCCCTTGATTCAAGGTTTCATGCCACATGCATATTTATTAGCTTATAATTTTATTCCCAACTGATGTTATACTTAATCATTAAGAAGAAAATCAATTCAAGTGGTCCAATCAACGTATTATGTAAGCAATTCATGTTTCCTCCTTAGTTAAAACCTTAGCTAATTAAATTTTTAATTTAAGCAAATAACTTGCAAACCAATATACACATGTATTGTCAAATATGTATAATAGTCCATTGACATAACTTAAAAGTGAGTTTTTAACAAGTTTAGGTATGATCTTATTCCTTTAACTAAATATCAGGTTTTTATTCCAAGCGAAGACATTCTTGAACTAAAAGAAAACCTATATTTACAACATGTCAACATATCTATAGTGCAACTAATTCCAATGCATCAAATCAACTATCTACTTAGTCATGTAAATTTCTAATTACTTAAAACTCATATAGGTGTTCATGGATCTTTATCCTTAGTGGTTACATCTGAATGAAAGTAATCAGCTCATATGCATTCATCACACAAGCACATACATATATATAGGTACACATTCAGTCAATATAAAATTCCATTAATCTCAAGTTACCAGATTACACAATCATATGCATAACCTTAAAAGTCAAAGGTATATTTATAAATAATTTCATCAAGTAAATTATGTTATTAATTAAAGATTTCCCCCACCTTAAATTGAGTAACATGTTAGTTTTTTTGTCCATATGTATACATCTCTACTTGAGCTCAATTAGCACCATATATATGTAACAAAATTTCAGTAATAATCAAGTGTTTGACACATCATCAGTCCTTTTAATAACACTTTAAACAAAGGCTACAATAGTGCATATAACTAGTTCTAAAGTCTTAATCAAATCAATTATACATATACATAATTAAGCATGTACATATGATTTAATGATAAACTTCACATTTCCTTAAGTATATAATAATCATACTTGATCATAAGAGTAAAAAATAGCAAACTACCTATTTAATCAAATAAATGCATAGTTCTTATGCATTAATTAAGTCCATTTCTAGTTCAAGATTTATATCTTAAAGGAAATCATTGTTTAAGGTTGCATTAATGTCATATCAATGTTAATTATTATTATAATTTTTTAAATTATATTATAGATTATCATAAACAAATTATTGGAATCATTATTAGTTACCTAAGTAAACTTAATAATAATTAAATTTCAATTAAATGGTCAAAAGCATTAAATGAATGTTTGAAAATGGTTTGGTTAAGTGATAAGTGTACTTGAGTTGCATAATTGATTATGAAGTACTAATGAGTTTATATCTATTAATAGACTAACTTGTTGATTGTTATTTTAAGTTGCAAGTTAGATTAGTAATAGGTTTAGTTTAAAGGTTAATGAGAACTTAATTTATGAAGTCTCAGTGGATTGCTAGAATGAACTCCTAATGTTGTGACTGAGAATGATGTTGATTGGAATAAAGCATTTAAAATTAAACTAAGCATATGAATTTTATACACCTCTGGCCAAATGATCTATGTTAAAATCTCTTTTTACGTTGATAAGAAATATATTTGTTAAAAGGTATTATAATGGCATGAAAAACTAAACAAACAACCTAACATTTCCTACCTATAATATTGAAAGTATAATGGAGCTGTTATATGTTGGTGTGTGTTATAAGTGTATATTAACCTTTGTATATTAGCTAATTTAAAATTAAGGGATATTGAATAAAGAAAGGATAAAACTTGCTACCAAGGTGAGAGTGCAACAAGGTTACTATGGTAAGTCCATAAATAATTATTTCCTAAGAAGAATCTAGCATATGAACTAACATTAGAAAAGGAAAAGTTATATGCATAATTAAGAAAAGTTAAGAATTAAGAAAATAGGTATCTGAATAGATTAGGTGAACACCCACAAGGTAGTCTAAATTAACCAGTTTGAGTTAAGGAAAATCTAAATCTCTTAAGGGAAGTGGTTTAGTTGCTAATGGCAAAGACCAGTTGAACGTTTGGAAAGTTAATGGATTTCAATATGGAAAGAAGTTATTAATTTTTAAAATCTTGTAGTCATTATTTGACTATCAAGTTGATTTAAATTCATATGGGAAAGGCGTTTGAAACATTATAAAATTAGATGAATGCATGCATATATATATATATATTCTTATGGAGGTTGTATGCTAAACATTATTAGTGTATTAATTATTTATTAGAATTGTTTAAAATTCATTAGAAAGTGATCATATTAAGTTATAGATTTAGATTTAGATTTAGATTTTCTATTTTCTTTCATATATATACATCTGCATATATAAAGAAAAGCTTACATGAATGAATAAAGTCAACTACATGCTTAAACTACAAGGTTACAAACCTTAGATGTCTGTGTGTGTGGTAATTAATGAGTTATAGTGTGGATTTAAACTAGTTTATATTAATATATAGATTAGGAGAAGGACAAATCCACGGAATGTCTGTTGAACTCTATGTATGTGTACAAACATATAAAACATGAGAAGGTGATCAAATATTAGTAAAATAAGGATTAATAAGGTTAGATGAAATGGTACGTACCTATGCTATGATTATAGAAAAAATCCAATCATTAATTATGTTATGAATTGCATGTAAAAGTAAATTGTATTCATTATTGAGTTCAGACGAGAGTAAATAAATGGAGGATGAAGAGTTGTCCACACACAATTTATCTTTAAAATTGGACTAAGTTATGCAAATATCATTTTGCACTTGTCATAAGTTGCTTAAGGTATATATAAGAATTAAAGAAAAAATGAATGTGATTCCTTGCTCTTATATTGCTTATTGTATTAGTTAAATGATTTAAATGAAGAGGATAATTAGTTGAGAATATATGTATGTAATATTAACTATAATAAATTGATCTTAAATTACTGAAAAATATGTGTATATACAAATGTATGGTTGTTATATTCCTTAAGGATTTTTTGGCAATTATTGTAATGATAATGACTAAATATTATTTTGTATTTATGTATCTAGTAGCATAATGTTTGAAGGTTAGAATATAAACTAAATGATTAATAGGAATTGGAAATTTATGACATGGGTTAAGCAAAAATAATTGCTTAGTCAATTATATGTAATATATCATTTAATGGGGTGGGTTGATAAATGTTCAAGTACCAAAGCCTACAAGAATTATGTAAAAGTAATATGTAGAACTATTGCAAGTTTGGAAATATAGGACCTATGTGACGCATGCACACTTACTCATAAATGAAATGATAGTGTAAACACTTAATTTGCATGTATGGAGTAAGAAATTGAGTTGGTTACTAAATAATATTTTTATAAGGATGAGATATTTATAGAAAGTCTTCCAAACCATAGTGTTCCTAGACACGAGATTAGATAATTATTACCTGATTATGAATAACTTAAGAATTATTTAGTAAATGCAATGCCAATTATATCATATCCACATGAGTTACTGAGTTGCCTATCAATGTTGGTTGGGCATGCCTTTACGTCCTATATGTTCTGAATTATTGAATGCTAGGTACAAAATGCTAGTTTAGATATAACTGTTACCACTTGAGTATGTTCTAGTCTACGTATCTTATAACTAGTATATGATGAATTGAAAGAAAACTGAGTTTATTTGCATAAGTAAAAGCATATTTTCTACTCATGCCTAAGAAAAAAATCAAATAATCAGAGAGCTGATGCTTATGGTTATTGGATCAAAGGAAGTGATTAAGCTACTATTAAATAAAGATAACGAGAATTTTGAAACCATTGAGGGATAAAGTTTGATGATTAAGTACTTTAATAAACATAAAGAAAGTAGCTTAACTTTTTATTACTTATTATAAGATTCAAAACATGTAATTTAACATTTGGCTAAATGGCTGATAAATATAATTTAGGCTATAAGAAATGACATAACTTTTGAGTTAATTAAGGCAATAAGCAGCTTAAGTCAAGAAGCATGATTAGGAAATAGTAGCTTGAATCACTAGGTATTATTGCATTGGAATTAGGCAACATATTATTAATAAATTATTTATTTAAAAATGACTATCTTAATGGTGGAAAATACACATTGAAGTAGTTAAGGTTGCCTAGATTATGTGTATATGCATTTGGGAATTAGCTAAAAGAATAAACTAGCCTTTAACCATAGCAATGCATACCTTCTCCATAGTGTTGTAGTTGCATTCTGCCAGAAGCAGTTTCTTACTCAAATAGTACATGGCATGCTCAATACCACCTTCATTCTCTTGAGCAATCATAGCTCCCACTGACTCCTCCTCTAAGGCTAGATAGAGCAATAATGGTTTCCCTAGTTGAGGCAGTTACACAATCGATAGGTTAAAGAGGTAATGCTTCACCCTTTTGAATGTGAATTGGTAGTTTTCATCCTAAATTAAAGGTTGGTTCTTCCTCAAGAGCTTAAAGATAGGCTTACACATAATACTGATCTTGGCAATGAATCTACTGATGTATTGGAGTTGTCCTAGAAATCCCCTAACTTTAGTCTCATTCTAAGAATAAGCATCTTACAAATTAACTTAGCCTTATCATGATCCACTTTAATACCCCTCTGATTGACCACATAACCCAATAGCTTACCAGACATCACCCTAAATGTGCACTTCTTTGGGTTTAATTTGAGCCTATATTACTCAACCCATATAAGAAATCTGTCAAGAGCAACCTGATGCTCCTCTCTAGTGGAAGACTTCACCATCTTGTCATCCATATAACTTAAACCTCTTTATGGATTAGATCATGCAACAAGGTTTTTGTAACCCTCTGGTAAGTAACAACTCCATTATTTAGACCAAAGGGCATGATACCTTGTAGTAATAGGTCCCCTGTTTCATGATGAAAGTTGTGTTCACCTTATTGATGATAGTCATGAGAATCTAATTATACCTGGAAAACTCATCAGTAAATTAATACATAGCACTGGCAACTGTACTATCAACTAGCACATCAATATGAGGCAAAGGAAAGTCATCCTTTGGGCATACCTTGTTCAGGTCCCTATAGTTTACACAGACCTTGACCTCATCATCCTTCTTAAAAACCAGAACTACATTGGCTAACCATTCAAGATAGTCAACCACCTCAAGGAACTTGGTATCCAACTGCTTCTGGATGTCCTCCTTAACCTTCTACTTAACTGGCTTGATCAAAATTTTATGTTTCACTATAGTTCTGTTGGCACCTCACATGTCTTTGTAGCATAAATCAAAGGCTTTCTTATGATGTTCCAACACTTTGATGATCTCTACTCTCTCATCAGGAGTTAAGTTAGATACAATCTAGAGAGGATAAGGTCTGTCATCTATGCCAATGTTAATCGTTTTAATGCATGATGCATTAATGTCAAAAATGCTCATATAATGCCCATGTTCATGCACAATACCATCAGAATACACATCATAAACATAAGTAATAAAATCAGAGACAGAGGTTGGTATGATCACAGAGAAATAATAAATTCATAAAAAAATGGTGAATTCACATAGAAATGATGAAATGAAAGAGAATAGAGAAGCATAATACATATTTGCATTCATTACCATATAGTATATCATTACCACAAGAAAAGATGAATGTAATAAATATTTACATTCATTGACATAAAGCAAACCATTGCTTTAATAATAATTTACAAAATAAAAATGTGGCTGATTCTTGATAATGATGAATGGTTGAAGAATTAATGACAAAGAAACTATGTGAAAGACATTTTACCATTGATTATACTTTTTTATTGGCTGCAAAATTTCATTAGTGATATATTGATATGATTATTCAGTATTTATTTTATTATTGAATTATATTTATAATAAAATGGGAATTAAGTTTTATTTATAGTTTACTTATTAATAAGCACTACTGAGTTTTATACTCGATTCTTATTATTTAATGAATACAGGTTAGCATTACTGGAATAAGGAGAGACTAGTCATTCATCAATGTGTGACAATTTATAATTTAGTGATATGGAACTTAACATACTCCAATAGGTTTTATACTATGAATACAATTATCATATGTGTGTATATAATTTAAAGGTAGTAATATAAATGAATTAGTTGAACATATAAGTACATGTAAGGATCTATAAACTTTGGAAGCAAATTTTGATTAATGCTTAAGATATCACATACAAGGGAACTATATTCCAAAAAGAATATTTACACATCCTTTGTAGGTTGCTTAATAAGTTATAATTGATAACAGACTTGTTAATCACTCTACGAGAGCATGTTCACCATATGGGTATGATAATTTATGCATATATAAGCACCATTGGTTTTCATACTCAGCATTTATCATTTAATGAATATAAGTTAGTATCACTAAGTTAAGGAAAGACTGGTCAATCATCAACTGATGATATTTGTTTTTTATAGACATAGAACTTAATGTACTCTAGTAGGTTTTAAATTATGTATACAATTATCATATATTGAGATAGTTTAAAGGGAACAATATGAAATTATCAATTTTATATTCATGTAATGTAAATAATCCATAAATTGTAAAAGTAATTTCTATAAAATGCCTATATTGTTAATTACATAAAAGAAGAATGCTTGATAGATGATATGATAAATTAATAACATATAATAAATGTAAAATACACGCACAAGGAAACTATATTCACTAAAAGAAAAAATATTTTACACATCTGTGAGAGTAGCGCATCCCGGACGTGGGAGCGCTGCACGCTGTTTGGCGTGAAATGCCATGGTGCTTGCTGTCGAAAGTATAGATCCCTGAGTAACTACAGGAACTAGATAGATCGCATCGAGAAAATGGAGTCGCCACCCGGCTTATTTAATCAACTCAATTGAGCAACTAAACAAACCAGGAAAATGTAAACCCGAGCCTTCCTGCTGAGGGAAAGCAACCCGAATTTCTTCAGAGACTCGGTTCCGCATTTTGATTTTATTCGTATTCCGTATTATCATATTCACTTTATCCGGTTTTAATAAAAGCCACAGCACACACAGTTAGGTTGAAGTTCACTTATGTCCGATTTCATGGCATAGGGAAGCAAGAAACACATAACAGATTTGAAAGCAGTAAAAGCAGAAATAAAAGGCAGAAAACGAAAGCAGGAAATAAAGCAGAAAATAAAAGCAGCTCGGGTATTTAATACAACCCGACCAAAAATAAACGAATTCGGGTATTTAATACAACCCGACCGAATGGAAATAAAATGCAACAACAGAATAAGTCTTCAAGCGTTCCAGAATCATCTTGTCGGAATCCACTGAATTGGGCCTCAAATGAGTCCCGGGTCCATGCTCCAGTCCACAAATCCAAATCCTCCGGTTTGCCCCTACAAAACAACTCTCCGCGAGAACAACGTAAAACAGAACAAAAGAACAAACACAAACACTAAAATGCTAGATGACATGATAACTCATAACATAAGCACGCAAGCAATACTAACATTCAATCACGACATTATACCATGCAGGCAATACTAACATTCAATCATGCAAACTAAACATATAACATCATAGCATCATACTAAACGTGTGAACATACTAAACAATACTAAACATGTAATCATTCAATATAACAACATGCATGACAAACTAACATGATAAACTAACAACATGATCATACTAACACATGATCATATTAACACATGATTGACAATACATGATTACTAACACATGAATACTAAACATGAATCATACACATTAGCATACAAGCATACCAAACATATCACATTATCAA
>CANYBF011546919.1:0-13914 GCA_948192965.1 Dalechampia spathulata | reverse complement strand
TATGATTTATTTTGCCTTTTGCTCCGTTCGCATATAATCATGTGCGATCGCGTATGATCTTCACAATATCATACGCGTTCACGTATGATCTTGAGATTCCAATTTTGTTTCTTGATTTCCGTATTTTCCTTATGTTAATTTAGGCATGTCTGCGTGATTGGTGCGTGATTTGGTAATTAATGTTGTTTATTATTTGCATTTGTTCCCTTTTATGCATTTGTTTCTTATTTTACAGATATTTAGGTTATCTTAGGAGGAAGTAGATGGAATTGACAGATATTTCCAAGTTTTTCTAGTCATTCAATTGAATTGACAAAATAAATTGGGTGGCGACTCCACTTAATAACCTCGACGCGATCTTTCTAGGTTAAAGACCAATCAACATGGGAATTCGCCATTGAGAGCAAGCACCACGGCATCTCACGCCGAACAGCATGCAGCGCTCCCGCGTCCGGGGCGCACTACTCTTACACATACACTTGAAAAATTCTTTGCAAAAACCTTCATTAGTAACACCAAATATGATATCATCAACATAAATTTGCATAAACAAAATATCATGTTTATAATGCTTAATGAAGAGTGTTATATCTGCTTTGCCTTTTTCAAAACCATTATCAATCAAAAAATTGCTTAATCTATCATACCAAGCTCTAGGGGTTTGTTTAAGGCCATATAAAGCTTTAGTAAGTTTAAAAACATGGTTTGGTAAGTTAAAATCTTAAAAACCAAGGGGTTATACAACATATATTTCTTCATCAATAAAACCATTAAGAAAATCTCTTTTAACATCCATTTGAAACAATTTAAAATTCATGTGTAAAGCATATGCTAATAATATCCTAATAACTTCTAATCTAGCTACCAGTGTAAAGGTTTCATTAAAATCTATGCCTTCTTCTTGACTATAGCTTTGTACCACTAACCTAGCTTTGTTTCTAGTGATCACACAATCTTCATCTAACTTATTCCTAAATACCTATATAGTTCTTATAACTGAAGCATTTCTAGGTTTTGGAAATAAGGTCCACACCTTATTCCTTTAAAACTAATTTAGTTCATCTTGCATAGCAAGCACCCAACTTTCATTATTTAAGGCTTCATTAACATTATTTGGTTCTATATGAGAAATAAAAGCAAGATTGTTATGAATATCTTTGAATTTAGAACGAGTAGTTCCCCCTTTGGATATTTCACCTATGATTAGCTCCTTGGAGTGTCCTTTAGGAAATTGCCACTTCTTCGATTTCTGTTGCAGTAAGGTAAGGTGGAAGGTCATTTATCTCTTCCTTTTAAACATCTTTAGGAATAACTTCTTATTGATTCTCATGTCCTTATACTTGTTCCATTAGAATTCCTACATCATCATCATCAATAATGTCATTTCTTAGACCAAGGGGGTTAGTCTCATCAAAAATAATATGCATAGATTCCTCAACAACCAAAGTTCTTTTATTGAACACCCTATATGATTTGCGAGATGTTGCATATCCTAGAAATAAGCCTTCATTAGTTTTAGGATCAAATTTGCTAAGATTATCCTTGGTGTTTAAAATGTAGCATCTGCAACCAAATACTCTAAAGTATGAAATTCTTGGTTTTCTACCATTCCATAGCTCATAAGGAGTTTTATTCAAAATTAGTCTTAAATGAACTCGAATTGAGACATAACAAGCGGTATTGACCACTTTAGCCTAAAACTATGAAGGCAATTGATATCATTAAGCATTGTATGTGCTATGTCACAAAGAGTTGAATTTTTCCTTTCAACTACCCCATTTTGTTGAGGAGTTCTACGAGAAGAAAAGTTATGATTAATACCATGCAAATCATAAAATGATTTAAAACTTTCATTTTAAAATTCATTTTCATGATCACTCTTTATTGAAGAAATGTAATAACCTTTCTCATTTTGCATACTTTTAGCTACAATTTGAAAAGCATTAAATGCATCATCTTATTGAGCTATAAATGAAACCCAAGTAAACCTAGAGTAATCATCAACCTTAACAAGTGCATAGTGCATGCCTCATAGACTAGCAATTCTAGTTGGTCCAAATAAATGCATATGAAGCAATTAAAGTGGTTTCAAAGAAGTTACCTTGTTCTTTACCTTAAATAAGGATTTTACCTATTTACCCATTTGGAGGTCCTACAACGTGTTCATTCTTCTCGAGATCACCAATGCTTTCAAAGCTAGCATATTCAAGCATTCTATGCTAAATCCAAGAATCCACAATTATGGAAACAAGACACTTTACATTTTTGTTAGTAATAAATTCTAAGTCAATCACATAGACATTTTCTATTCTTTCACCTTGAAAAACTAACTTATCATCACTAATCCTATAGACAAAACATCCTTTAGGATCAAAAGTAACTTTGTAACCATTATCACAAAGTTAACTTATACTAAGCAAATTATGTTTTAATCCCTCTACTAGCAAAACTTTATTGATCATAAGGTTAGAGTCCTTATTGATCTTACCAATACCAACTACCTTACCTTTGGTGTTATCACCAAAGGTGACATTACCTCCATCAAAATGCTCTAAATTTGAGAATAGGCTTGCATTCTCGATCATGTGCCTTGAATATCCACTATCAAGGTACCATTTATTGATCTTTATCTTGGAGCTTAAGCAAACCTATTAAAATAAATGCATTTATCTTTTCTTAGGCACCCAAATGTATTTGAGTCCTTGGGGGTTAAAAGCATACAAATCATCACAACTCCAATGCACTTTTCTAATGAAACATCTATTGGTTATATGTCCCTTCCTATTGCAATAATGATAAATTACATTTTTGAACCTAGAATGATTATGCACATGTTTTCTTCTAAATGAATGAGTATTTCCCTTATTACATAAACATGAACAATGATGCACCTTATTGTTTCTAGCATGAATATTCTTTACCTTAAAATCTTTTGGTTTTTGAACCAAGGTGGAAGTAATTACTTTCAGAAAAATAGTTCCTTTAGTAGTTTAGGAGGAATTTTGGTTAAAACCATTACCTTCTTTGTTGCCACTAAGTTTTTGATGTTTTAAAATGGAATCAATCTTAACACCACCTTATTCAAACCTTGAAAGATTATCCTTTAACAAATCCTTTTCTTTCAAAATCTTATTGTTTTCTTCTTTCAAAACCTTATTTTCTTTTTCAAAACCTTCAAGCTTTGTTTTACAAGAGTCAAATTCATTTTGCAATTCATTTTTCTCTTTAGAAATGCATTTACTTCTAAGAGATTGATGTTTCCTAGCTAAGTGTTCATACTTTCTTAGGAGTTCTTCTAAGGCATCACTTTCATCATCATTACTATAATAATATTGAGATGAAGTAAAGATTGGTTACTCCTCATCACCAAACACTTCCTCGTTGGATTCACTATCATCATCCCAAGTTGCCTTCAAAGCTTTCTTCTTTGGCAACTTGAAAGACTTGTTGAGGCAAGGATATTTGTTCCTTATGTGTCCTGACCTATTGCATTCAAAAAAAATAGCTAGACCTCTTTTAAATGTGTCTTATATTTTTGGGTCCCTTCTTGCCTCAAATGGCTTCTTGTCATATTTCTTGAACTTCTTCTTCTTTATGAGAAGAGTTTTGACTTGTTTAAAGAGAAGGGCAACTTCATCATCAATCTCTCATTCACTTGTTGAAGAGGTATCTTCATCCTTTGAAGCTTTAAGTGCAATCTCTCTTCTTTTATCTTCCTCAACTCCTTGCTTGAGTGTGATCTTATATGTAAGGATCTTGCCAAGTAACATATTAGTTGACAAAATTGATAAGTCATTGGATTCTTTAATGGAGGTTGCTTTGGCCTCTCAATCCTTCTTCAGAAGTACATGTAAGATCTTGTTGTTTATATCTTCTTTTTGGTACATTTTTCCTAACTTCATCAATCTGTTTGTGATCATAATGAGGTAGTTGTACATTTCCAAAATTGACTTATTCTCCTTCATTGTAAGTAACTCATATTGATGAGTTAGCAACTGAATCTTCTTGGTTTTAACTTGGTTTGTTCCTTTGTAATGAGTCTCCAAGGCATCCCATATTTACTTTACTGTGACACAATGTGAGACGTGTATGTATTCCTCACGGCTAATAGCATAGTACAACATATTATTCCTTGCATTCACCTTAAATTCTTCTCTTGTCCAAGTTGCCTTGGGCTTGAGAGTTGTAACTCCATCTGTTGTAGTGGTTGGAGGGGAAAACTCATTCTTGATCAAGTCAAACCAATCAACTCCATCACTTTCCAAGAAGACTTCTATTTTGTGCTTTCAAAAAGGGGGTCTTGTGTAGGATTGGCTTTCAATACTCTAAGTTGCCATAGGATCTTTAGCTCTAGAATTTTACTTCTATGCAACAATGAGCACCAAACTCTGTGATACCAAATAAAAGTCCTGTAAAAGTATGACAACATGCGCTTAGTTTATAGTGGTTCGACATAACTCTTTGCCTACATCCACTTCTCCTAAGTCTTCAACTTAGGGTTCCACTAATACCAATCAATCAATATAAAAATGGATTCCACAACTAGAATCCTAACCTCAGTATTTTCAAGCTTACACTCAAACCTTTACAATCAATATCAAACCTCACGATAAACAACTCTCAACTACAAGATAATGCTCTAAGCATTAATCACACACCAACTCAAGATTACAATAATCAACACTTAGGTTTTGAAAGTAAAGTATAATGAGAATATGAATCACAAGATTGAGTTTCTAATAAGTTAACTTACTTGTTAATGAAGTTCTCTACAATATAGAAGCTTTGCACAAAGAATATAGACGTTAGAAAAGTAATGGCACTATCAATCTTATAAAATAGATCCATTAGAAAGTTTTAAAAGCTTTCTACAGATGCGCGTATGACCTTATAGATACTGGTACGTCCGTACCGCTTTAAAACACACATTTAAAAGCTATGTCAAGAGCTCAGTACGGCCGTACCACACATTATTATGCCCGTACCAAAGCTTTGGCAATATTTCAAAAATAGGCTGAATGCTTGGTACGGTTGTACCACTTACTTGGTACACCTGTACAAAAGCTTTGACGTATTTTCACAATATTTGGTACACTTGTACCAAACTCAACAAATCAAAGTCAACTTGACACGGTTAGCCGTATGACTGTACCACATAAAACACAATAATGGTACACCCGTACCAAACTTAAAGAGTCAATATACATTTCGTACGGTCAATCGTATGACCGTACAACGCAAAATATAGCTACAGTACACCCGTACTAAAACTAGTATGTCCGTACCAATTCCAAAAATAACATTGTAAAATGAAATTAACTTACATTGATTTAATCAAAATACAATCATCAAAACCAAGGATCTAACACAAATTAATTTTTATAAATTAAAACTAAATTCAATACAAATTGATTTTTATAAATTAAAACTATCACTGTTTAATTTCTTACATTTACTTTTTTTTTTATATAAGATTAGATAAATTTTATCTTATAAATTCAAACAATTACTATTTAGTTTTATAGATTTATTTTAGATTGGTAAAAGTCAGTATTTATATTTGAATTTTAATAAAATTCTATTAGATAAAAATCAATCTTTATATCATATTAGACAAAAATTTGTTTTTCTAAATTAATTTTACAAATCAAAACTATTACTATTTTTATATAAAATTAGATAAAATTAATTTTTATAAATTAAAATTCTTACTTTCATATTTCACTTTATATAAAATTAGATAAAAATTTATTTTTACAAATTAAAAATTTTACTACTTTCATAAAATTACCTTAAAATAAAATTTTCATAAATTAAAATCATTATTGTTTAATTGTTTATAATTATTTTATTTTATATAAAATTGGATAAAAATGGGTTTTATAAATTAAAGTTACTACTGTTTCATGTAAAATTAGATAAAAATTAATTTTTACATATTAAAACTATTACTATTTAATTTTTAATACCTATTTTTATATAAATTATATAAAAATTAATTGTATAATTAAAAGTATTACTATTTTATATAAAATTAATTAAAATTAATTTTTATAAATTAAAACTATCACTATTTAGTATTTATTTCAAATTGTATAAAAACTAATGTTTATAAATTAAAATTATTATGATATATTTTTAATATTTATTTTAGATGGATAAAAATGAATATTTATATTTAATTTTAAAAAGAATTCTTTTATATAAAAATTAGTTATTGTATGTAATTAGATAAAAGAAAATTAGTTTTAAAAGAAATTGAAGAGAGGGAAGACTTGTATTCTCTTTATCCCAAATTAGGCTTAGTTTTAGTTTCATCAAGATTAAAAAAATATTCATTATTTTATTTGAGAAGGCAAATTTAAATATATTCTTCTTATTATACCTTTATTTTAATTATAAAAGAGAAAAAAATCATTTTATTATTAGTTACATTTTCAATTTTCAAAATGATTTAAGGAGGGTATAATATACATTTAACATATTAATTATTTCACTAAAATAATAAATGGACTATAATTTTAAATAGCAAAAAAAAAAAGAAAAATATGCCTGTAAATTTAGGATGGAGACAGTCTTTTCCTTTATCCTTCTTCTGTCTTTTAATATATTATAAAAAATTAAGGTTTGTTATTTTCATAGAAAAATCACAAAGAAATTACAAGTCATGGGGATTTAAAGTTCTTGCTCTTTAAATGGAGCTAACAAGAACTAAATGTTAGCACTCGATTTTTATTAGACTTTTTATCCTATGATGAATGTAATTTTCAATCTTCAAATAATTAAAATATTCTAATTTCTAATAATTTTCAAAATTTTGACAAAATATTTGTACAAGCAATTTTTTAAAAAGTTATTAGCACAAATTTTTGTTGAAGGTCAAAAAAGTTCATTTTCCCACTTTGAAAAGTCAAGAGTTTTGAACCCTTGACTTTCCTATAAATAGTTTAGTTTTAATTTTTTAATAGGAAAATAGTTGAGTATTTAATATATTATTGACTATTTTAAATATTAAGTAATTATTATTAAAGAATTTAAAATTATTTTTCATAAATAATTAAGTTTTGAGTTTTTAAAATTTTATTAAAATTGTTTTTTAATTATTTTCTTTTAAAGTCATTTCCCAAAAGTAGTTTTCATAAAAGTTCCTAATACCATTATTGGATTTTATTAAATAATATGATAATTGAATGAATAAAAATATTTCTTTTAAAACATAAATCCAAAGGGAATCATGCATCAAAACCACATATGAAAATAAAGAGATGAGTAAAAAAAGCATTATAATGCTTACAATAATGTAGATCTCCTTTTATTTTTAACCTTCTTTGTGATTATTGTAAACCATAACTCCTAAAGTGTAGAAGACCTTCAAAGAATCCACACCAAATAAGGAGAACAAGATGCAACTTTTACCTTGTTTAAATCAATTAAATAGTGTACTGGTATGATTAATTGATAGAATTAAGTATTTTAATTTTTCCTTTTACTTCTTTAATGAATATCAAATTGATATTGCTTCAAAGGGAGAAGAGTAGTTTGATCAAATCAAGAAGGAGTCTTAACCTTAATTTGATTATAATAGTATTTTTATAATCAAATATTAGGGTTACACATGACTTGATGAGTTTTATCTTACTTATGACTTAGTTTGGCTTTAAGCCAAACTAAACTAGGCTTTGGCATAATTCATTTAGGTCATATGCATAGTTCCTTAGGAGCTCAGCCTATATGACTTATACTTTAATAAAAAAATACACTGTAATAACTTATCCTATAAGCTTATAATAATATCACATATTACTCCATTTATAATTTTAGCTTGTTTGTTTATTTGTAAGTATGTGACCTTTTGAATTCTTAATATATTGACAGTATATTAAAATATTATTAAATTATATTTAATAATACATTAATGTGTAAGTCAAGAGAAATATCTAGTCATACATCATGAATATCTAAGTGTTAAGAGGTCAATGGTTTAACTACAACCCTTTTATATCAACACCAGTTCAATAAACTCATTTCACCATCCTTTATCTTATTTAGGTTTGAGTATAGATTAATGTTAACTTAGTGTATATTCAAATAATCTTAGATCATGCTCTAAACTTGATAACTCATATATTGTAATCTTTATTCCTAAAACACTCTTATAAATCTCATTCACCTTTAGGCATTCTACTTTGACTAGAGATTCCTCCATAATGGATTACTACATGAACAATATGATAATTTCCCTATAATTAATCCAAGGTGATCAATCCTTTATTGATATATAAATACCTTTAACTACTTCATATTATACACAATCTCTAACTATGAATACCTTATTCAAGAATAAAGTATATGAATCAAAGTATAGCAATCCATGGTTAAGATAACTTGATATCTTAAGTTTAAGGATAATTTCATTATTAATATGAGTGAGATATTATTTCATAAACATAGATGTTTCTAGTTATATAACATACTCTTAGTAGATGTTTCTACTTATGCGACTATTAATGTTTAAATTATAGGCAAAAGATATTTTGTGAGTGCTAATAAACTATGTATACTATAAAATGGCAATTTATTTGCATGATATGATAGTTAATTTTATAAATATACTTATGTTCAATTTGGTTAATAATAATAATAATAATACATCCTTATAGGGTGATTAATATATTCAAATTAGGTTATCTAAGTTTATTTATCATTTTATAGGAGCATATTTCATCGAGTTAGGTGTTATAGGAGGGGCTTATATTGAGTCTATGAAAAAAAGGAATTAACATCATTAATAGATAATTTTTATCATTTAATGAAGGATTATGGTGCTTAATGAGTTAGATGGATGGTTAGCCCTTATTTTGTTGGTAAGCTTAAGGAAATTAGTGTATTAAGAGTATAACAATCATTAAAGAGCTCAATTGTACCCAAGTAGGAGAGTTAAGCCCTAAATTATTAAAGAAGATAAGTAAAGGAGATGTGTAAATTCAATAATTTAGGTGAAGGAATTACATGAGAGAAATTGCTTCACTCAAGGAAATCTAAGGTAAGAACATTAAACTTAAGAAATATATAGGTGTAAGGATGAACAAACATTATCAAATTAATTGAATCCTCATTTAATGAATTTGACGAACTTGATTTTCACTATAAAGGGAGTTTTATTATTAGGTTAATTGAGTTAGTATATGTTTGATGGAAATTGATTTGTGAATATTAGTAAGGAAAGGCTTAATTGAATATTTTTTTTATATTTATATGAGTAAATACAACATGAAACTTGTCTATTTTAATAAAGAGATTGAATACTCCCTGTTATGCTATCAATCAGAGTTTTGTATAGTTGAATTGAAGCATGCAAATTAAGAATTCCCATAAAGAGATTTGTATGAAGACTTGATTCTCCTTAAGGGATCAGTTATTAATTTAATTGAAGTTGGATAACCTAGTCAGGATATTTGTTTGACACTTTTAAAAGAATTTAGTTATTTCCATCTTGAGAGAAAGCTTTGATGTCATTGGATATCATAGGATGGCAAAAATCAAACTAAAACATATATTTATCTCTAGTGTAGTCAAATTCTAATTCTTATATTTTTAATATTAAGTTAAATTTAAGTGATAATTTGATTTTTTTTATTTTTAATCATTTTTTTAAATTATTTAATTTAATCTTTAAACCAATTTTATTATTGCTTAAACAAATAGAGCAAAGTTTGTAGGTGGATGGACTCAAGTCCTTACGAGATTGACAACCTTATTAGAATAAGGCTATGAGCTTGTGGCTTGGATTTGTAATGTGTAAGAATTTGAAGTTTAATAATATACAAAGAATAATCAAATTTGATTTAATAATTTTTTTATTTTTTGTTGTTAATTTTATTTTCTTTGGATTTTTCTTAAGTGCATGACCAAGAGAAAAACCAATAATTCACAATCACCTCTTAAAGATGTTTACATGGACCTTACCAATTTTGAAAGGAGAAATGGAAGGTTAGCAAAGACAAAACTTCTCAGACTCCAATTCTAATGGTAAAAGAACAAAGAATATTGATGGATGTGGTGCAATCGAGGTTTAATGTTAATTAGCAAAATATTGCAAAACTCTTAATTAATGCTAATAATTTTAATATTAAATCAACTTTACTGAAAATGTTTTAATCATCAATCTAATTCTCTGAATTGGCTAATGAGGATCTTAACACCCACATCAACAATTTTTTGGAAATTTATGACACTTTCAAGTACAATGATTTTTTTGATGATGCAATTTGAGGTTATTCCCCTTCACTTTAAGGGATAAGGTAAAAGTGTGGTTGAATTCTCTCAAACCAGGACCCAACACTACATGTAAGTAATTAGTGTATGCTTTCTTAGCTAAATACTTTCCATTAGAAAAAATTGTGAAGATTATTAAGGAAATCATAAATTTGTAGCATATGGAAGGTGAGTCATTTCATGAAGCTTGGGAAAGATTTAAGGAATTGTAAAGGAGTTATCCCCATCATAATCTTCTAAGAGAATTATTACTTTAAACTTTCTACAATGAAGTTAACACTATAACTAAAGGCATAATTGATATTGTTATGGTAGGGTCCTTGATGAAAAAATAATTAATGTAACCTATGAATTACTTGAGGAGATGTCAACTATAAATACTTTATGGGCATCAAATAGGTCTAATACCATTATGAAAAAGCAAAAATGGGTGTTATATTTAAACCCCATTACAGCTTTATAAGCTAAAGTTGAGGCCCTATCCAAGCAAATAAATAATATGACAGTTAATCCATCTAAATTAGTGGCCATGATTCAAGGAGGTTGTGAGTTTTTTGGCCAAGTTGGGCACTACACTAATGAGTGTCCTTTTATATAAGAATGTAGAGTAAGTTAATTTCTTAGGCAATTTAGGAGCTCCAATAATACATGCAAGTAATAATCCTTTCTTTAGTATATATAATGAAGGATGGCATAACCATCTAAATTTTTCTTAAAGTAATCATAATTTAATTGTAATGATGAGAGGACAACTATCTCAACCATAAAGCACTTTTGAATTAAAGATGGAAAAGTTCATGGAGGTGATAGGGATAATGTTGATAAGTCAAGAGGTGAGTCAAAATGCATGAAGGCCAAGTTTGATCAAATTACTAAAAAGTATTCACATCAATTCAGAATTTGGAAGTACAAATGAGTCAACTTGTAATAGCATTAGCCCAAACGAATGTTGGATAATTTCCTAAAAACACGAAGCTAAATCTTAAGGAGCATTATATGATTAAGAAGTAAGAAGGAGATTGAAACTGTGCAGAAAAGATAATTTAAAGGTGAAAATTTTAGAAGAACTTACTATCCCAACCATGACATTGAAAATCACACTAGAGATAAAATTAAAGTGCAGACTAAAAAGGAGGAAATAAACTATCATTACCATGAAAGAGAAAGTCACTCTAGTGACAATCATAAGGGTAAGAAAGAAATTAAGGTTATACTACATAACTATGTTTCACTTATCCGTTTTCCTTAAATGCTTACAAAGCAAAAGGTAGATTATCAATTTGCTAATTTTAATGAAAAATTAAAGAAATTACAAATTAATTTATTTTTTGTTGAGATGTTAGAAAACATGCCCAAGTATGTAAAGCTTTTAAAAGATGTTTTATCATATAAAAGAACCATAAATGATAATCAAATAGTTTCATTAATGGAGAATTGTAGCTCAATCATTTTTAGCAACATACCTTTAAAGCTACAAGACATCAAAAGTTTTACTATTCTTTATGTGGTTGGAAATATGGAATTTAACAAGTGTTTATGTAATTTAGGTGTAAGTATCAACTTGATGCCTTATTCTATTTTTCAAAACTTAGGTCTTGGAGAGGTGAAACCCACATTTATGGTGCTATTGTCATACTTATAGTATTGAAACAAGCTCCCATAGAATAATTAATTAATCCCTTTATTAATTGGAATTGATTAATCATCCTACAAGAGATGAGTACTTTTTTTTACAATTTATTATTTAATGGTTTATATGGGTTGTGTGTATACTTTGCATATTTGTTAACTATAAATTACACATTAATAGTTGCATAAGTTATATACACATAATAGGAGTGTATTACCTACTTAATATGTTTATAAGAGCGATTATACAAAAGATTAGAATCTTCTAACTATCATAGTGTTTAAGTGATCTTGATGTATTTGAGTGATACCTTGACCTACATTCATCAAATGATAAATGCTAAGTTTAAATGCTTAAAAATTTAAAAATTCAATTTAGATATATATATAAATTGAATATATATCTGTAATTGTAAAATATCATAATTACTTCACTTTACATTTTCCTCCATATACATAATAGTATGTATATCCCATATGTATGAACAAATATACATGTACATAATATTCTCTATCTTTCATTTATTTTTATTTTGAGCTTAGCTCTTCATAACTTATAAATTCATGATCATGATAATATTTACTATTAGATTGTAAGTATTACCTAAATAATTAAGGGTTTATGCATATAATAAAGCAACATTAATATATCATTGACATTTAAATTTTAGTGTTATATATTCAATCTTACATCACTAATCCAAGTAATTATCATTTATTTATAATTAAATATCACCTCTATGTCCTTATTTTTTGCATCATAAACTCAATAAATTATACATGCATATTAATATCATCATCCTGTTAAGTTTTCAACGTAAGAAATATTATCAACTTATTATTATTATTATTATTATTTGATAAATATCATCATAACATTCAACCCATTATTGATCATCAATCATAATGTCTTGTATGTGAATTGTAAATAAGCTATCACTTCATAAATAATCTCACATCATAGTATTGATTCATGTTTTTGCAAATGAATGCATTCATATGATGCATTCTTATTTCCTTCCTATCAATGGTAACTATATATTGATGAATGCATGTATGTAACATACCCTTTTTTTCCATCATTTCCACATTATTTCAATATGTTACTATACATCAAGCTCTTTAGCTAAATAAATAATGATAAATCATAATAGTATATCACATATAAAATCTTATAGCTAGTTAAAAGGAAATATTGTTTAATATAATTCTCTCTCAATAAATCTTCAAAACATACATCATGATTATGAGTCAACATATTTTCATTTTACATGTTAATATTATAGCTATGATATGCTTTATGTCAATGAATGCAAATATGTATTGCATTCCTCTTTTCTCATAGCACTGATATGTTATATGATAATGAATACAAATATGAATTACATTCCTTCGTTCTCTATTATTTCATCATTCTCTGTGAATTCATCATTTCTTTGTGATCATATTAATCTCTATATCTGATTATACATAATCTATACTGGGTATATTTTCAGTCATTTATTTGTTTCCTAATATATCTCTGTATTCTTTGCCTCTTTATCATTCAATATATAAAAATACTACTGCCTCTCTTATGCCTCCTTTTATAATATATAAATATACTAACACCTCTTTTATTTCACCCATATATATATATATATATATATATATATATATATATATATAATACAAATATGAATTACATTCCTTTGTTCTCTATCATTTCATCATTACCATTTTTTTGTAATCACATTAATCTCTATCTCTGATTATGCACAATCTATACTGGGTATATTTTCAATTATTTATTTGTTTCCTAATATATCTTTGTATTCTCTACCTCTTTATCATTTCAATATATGAAAATACTAGTGCCTCTCTTATACCTCCTTTTATAATATATAAATATACTAACACCTCCCTTATTTTACCCTTTACATATATATATATATATATATATATATATATATATATATATATATATATATATATATATATATAACACACAGATATCTCACAAAATAAAAA